>LPNX010427881.1:128385-156627 GCA_001517045.1 Pseudotsuga menziesii
TGTTGTTACTAGTAATAGCAGCTGGTTTTGCAGATTCAAGTGCTACATCCAGATCCAGAACACCAAGGTGAAACTGAACCTGTTCTTTCCAATCTAAGAAATTCATTCCATTCAAGAGCGGGACAGAAGAGGCATGCGAATGCAACGAAATGGGAACTGATACTGCAATCATAAAAACACGTTATGTGATATTAATGCTAAGAGTTGTAAGCAATTTGAAAATCATGGTTAAACAATAGTAAATAGTACCACCGTGACCTACCTTTGGGCTAATCTTATGGTAATCTATTAACAATTATGGTGATTTCCTTTTACCACCTAATAGGACTGTTTGATAAAATATTCACAACTAAGTAAGTACGTTACCTTTGAGTATCCTTACTTGCCTCAATTGTGAATACCCATCAATCATCCTATTCCAATTAAATAGTCTTTCAAAATTGGTGCACCTTTGGGCCAACCTAATATTCTTGTGACTAAATAATTGCGATTTGCAGAGTCATTCAAACAAGTACTAAATTTTGATAATTTGACTTAACATCTATGAGTCTTTCCGGTTGGACCACTTTGGTGGTTGCCAAACCGTATCTTAATATAGACCTTAAATCAATGTAACGACTATGCATATTGATTCAACAATAATGTGTTTAAATAGAGTTCTGTCATCATTCACTATGGCAAAAGAAAGCATTTTAATGTGACAGAGAAATTTAATAAAATATCAGATCTTAATTGTCCCAGTATGCCATATAATAGCTGATAAGGAATTGTTATCAATTGCTTTAAGGGTAATTTATGTTCAATAAAATTTCTGTAGTGAGCTAAGCTTTGTGGCTATGGTGAACTATTTGACAAAATTCTTAAACCAAGAATACTTTAAAACATATCAGTAGTCAATACAAGTTCATACCAACACTAAGAGGGGACATTCCAAGGGTATCATAACAGCTGTAGCTAAACTGTTAGTCAAAATTTTTAAACCGAAAGCACAAAAATAACAACAGTAAACTCAAACAAATAGCAGCAGATAGACGGAAAGAGTCTTCTGAACATTTCTTGAAATTAAAAGCCCGTTGTCCAATTTAATAAAAATTCACATATAGGTGATTAATAGCAAAACGATCACAGATACATATGCAAAATCCAATATTTTTGGAAATTATCCAACGCCTATAAAGTCCATAAATCTGAGCTGTGTTCCAGATCTAAGCTCACCTACTAAAAATTGTAGAGCATCTTGCCGCATAGATAAAAGAAGGAAATATCAGGCTTCGACCAATCATAGCAGAAGGACAACCAACTTGCAACACTTGAAACGCATCAATCCAGGGAGCGAAAGAAACATTCAGGTCGCATCCACCCATTTCGATTCCCAGAATGAATAAAAAAAAGAAAAAAAAGAAAACGCTTGCAGGGTTTAGCATTCGGTAAGCTATTACCGGTCGATTCCTTAAGAATTCGTGGGCATCAAAAGGCAGATCATCATAAGCCATATTTCAAAGTTATGCATTTCATATCTACCTAAATAGAGAAAGAAAAACAAAAAGCAGTCCACAGTATTACATTCACAGTGGAGTCGTAACTACAACAAATAGAAGCTTCAAGGAATTATGATTCTTATGATTCTTTTAAATTGCGAACAGAAATACAACATCGATCCAAAAAAAAAGAAAAACGAACCCCGGTTCACACAAATCAAAGGAGCAGAACCCTGAAACCAGATCGCATTCGATCAAAGGAAAGTTTAAAAAGGTTTCTCTGATACCAATGTTATGTTTTAAGGATATGAAACTTTCCTATGAATAAGCAATAAATAAACAACGGAATATAGACAGCAACAATTCGTAATACCTTTATCCATCTTGACAACCTCAGACTGAATTCGAGACACCTCTATCCCTGCAACGTATTGAAGAAACTTGATCCAGCACAGAACAGAAAACGGTTTCTCTCTCTTGCCCTGCACCAATGCATTCCTTCAGCTCATCTGATGGGTATTCTGAAAGGATCATTTATAGGCAGAGAGAGGACCGGTTTCCCCATGACACTTATTCTCCACCTGTCCATCGGAGTAGGAGAAATAGAAATGGCTGCCAAGAACCCGTCTCTTCATATGGACAACGTAAAACTGAATTTCTAAATTTAGTCTTACATAGGTTGCATTGTGATCGGATTTTACTGTCTCACCATACACTATTTTACCAACTCTCTGCTAATTTGTATGTTTTCTTGCAGATATCCAAAGCACTGAACAGTTTCGACAAAGTAGTGGGCCTAATATTCTTATGGAAATACTCGATGAATATAATCACAAAAGAAACATTGTTGAATATTGTTGTGTAGTTGTGGTAGCAACTGCGACTGGAAATGAGGTCATTAAGGAAGCATTCATGGAAATGAAAATAGATGATTTGCTAATAAAATTATTGAAGAGGAAGGAGAACAGAAATATTCAAAGCATTTATGATGTTATTTGTGAGCTGGTTACAGCTGATGATAATCGTGTTGTGGCTTCACAGGAGAGGAGTAATGATTTTTGAAACAGATTGAAATTTGACAATATCCAGTATCTCAAAATGATGATCAGCAGTGTTGGACAACACGATACACTACGATAAATTGTTAGATTCTTTTATCCTTTGTCAGAATCTCGAGTAAATGAAATGATAATAGCATTTGAGAAAACAGAGTAAAATTTATAGAAATAAATAGACCATCTTGTAAGGATATAAAACATTCACACGACCATTTTTGTTTGTGTAGTAATTGCATGCAATTTTGGACATAAAGGCCAGGCAAATTCTTGTTTATTGCATGAAGATGGTTTATATAAAATAAATTTTCTACATGCAAGGGGGAACTTCTAAAGTTGCAACCACTATGTTTAAACAAGAATGGTGATGAAAAGGTTGTCTTGTCCTCCAGCAAGAGCCCATGTGTAATATTTAGATAGATTATATTGCAAATTAGAGAATGGGATTATAATTAACCAGCAGCTTAACCCTTCATATATTTTTTTGAAAGAAGTTGCAAGAGAAATAAGTTGGAATCAAAGGTTTGTCAATAATGCTTATAAAATTGGAGAATGCTTTCTAGAGAATTCAAAAAAGATGGGACTTTTCATCCTTTCATGAAATCCAACTTTAACAAGCTTGAGCTTGTCCATGTTAAACATTGGATGTATACATAGATTGTTAGAATTTAAAGGTAATCTAGACTATAGACTTAGGAAATTTAATAAAGTCACGTGATTACTTTAGGTTAATTTATGTTTAATTATTTTATTAAAGTACACATATGCCATTTTAGGGTTTGAACAGTTAGGGCTTACGTCATCTCATTATTATAAAGAGAAGGTTGTTTTCATCATTGGTGAATATAGAGGAACCATTTTCTCTTTCCCTCAATTCCCTCTTTCTGTTCTTGGTTTCTTTGTGTGCTTTTTGTTTTCGTAATATAAACAGGGTGATATATCCAATCTAAATGCATGATTGCTTCATTGCTTCGCTATCTATAATATTTTATATCTAATTGGTCTCAACTTTAGATCTTTTCTCCTGAATTGTTCTTTCAATCACTGCAACCAAATTGTGTCTTTATGTGGAATCTATGAATAACTCGATGTTTGACATTTTATTCCTTATAGTTCTTTGGAATATTTTATAATGTCTCTTGTACCGATCAATTTACTTGTTTGATATGCTTCATAAACTTTTTAGCCAATGTGGTGACACCTTTGAGCCCACACCTTTTTAAGCTCATAGTGGGAAGTCCCTCTATTATTACAACACCATGTTTTGTGACCACTTCTTCTACCAATACAGGTCAGCATCAAAGGTTCCAGTAGATGCCTTTCTGCATGAGCTTAAAGGCTTGGGTTCTATAGATGACACCCTCAAGTCTTTCCAGGAGTTTGAGAATCTCAATTCCACAATCCCATTTAGTACTATTGAGAATGAAAGGTTGGGGTCTCTACAAGACATTCCTAGTGTTAGTGTCATTCAAGAAGTTAAACAAAGTGTATCATTGGTTTGGACAAGCCAACCTCTATTCCTCATGAGACCACTCTTGATGCAATTGTAGGGGATGTTTCTCATAGTGCACCAACCACTAAACAACTAGGATAGTAGGGGAGCCATTCTACAAAAGACTACGGTGGTGAAGAACCCACGAAATATCCCTTTTCAGAGTCAAGGCCAAGTGAAAGAGGGTGACAATCAATATGTTGATATCAAGGATGTGGAAGGGTGGTAAGTCCATGAGAGCACCCCTAGTAGTCCCCATTGTTGATTTTTTTGAGAAGCATCAAGAGCACTTCTCTTCGGAGAATGGGACCACCTGGTCCGGGACCACGGTGAAGACTCAACCCAGTGTTGAGTGACCATTATGTTGAATGGTAGATATCTACTATGGGACCATGATATAGACCCAGATATACCTTGGGTAGACTCAGCCTTGTGTTGAGTAGACATCTGGTCTGGGACCACGATGTAGACAAGTCTAGAACTAGTAGACTCAGCTTAATTCTGAGTAGCCATTCTCTTGGAGAATGAATACACTGTAAGCCCTAGACTAGGTCTGGGCATGTGTGTGGCACATTGACCCTTGATTTATGGGCTTGGTGTGATTCTCCAAGGATTAGCTACCCTTGGTTAAGTTACCTTAGTACCAGATCTAGGTGTCACACAGTGTGTGAGGTAAAAGCATTAATAACTCTCTTCGTTTATGATGATGTACTTTTGAAATAAAAAAGGTACCACAGGTAATGACCACAGGGGCACTTAGAAAAAGGTCAAAGTCAAAAGTCAATTTAAATAGATACTTTTGTACCGTGGGAAAAAGACCATAGGTGGAATCAAAATTTAAATAAGGACTTTTGGTAAAAGTGAAAGTGAAATTAGGAAAAGAATAAAAATATTATTATTTTTTATTTTTCCTAATCTTGTCCACTTACAGGTGAACAAAGGCTATAAAAGAAGTTCAAGTCTTCTCATTTATAACACACAAGTTCTCTTTCACAGGTGGAGCTACTATTTTTCTCTAAGAAGTTTTGTTTTTCCTCAGCAAGGGCATCCACCTTCTCTCAGCAAACCCTCAGCTAGGGTTTTATTAGTTTTCTTATTCTGGGCAGCTCTTAATTTTTTGGGCAGCCAAGGACAATTTGGGAAGCTCCTCTCCTTCTCTTTCTCGAGTTGTTTTATTCATTTAGGCAGGCCACTTTAGGGTATTGTCCTATTGGCACCCACGGGAAGCCTGCTACAAGCATACCCGTAAGGGTCTTGCCTACGGCCAACCCTTGGGTAGCCTAGGGCATACCCCTGTGGGGATGATGTGGCCACGGGAAACACTACAGTAGACCTGGGCTGATATTGCAGACCACGAGCTACTAAAGTAGTAGGCCCAGGCTGACAGTGCAGAACACGAGCTACTAAAGTAGCAAGCCCGGCCTGACAGTGCAGACCACGAGCTGCTAAAGTAGCAGGACCGGGCTGACTGTGCATTCCACGGGCTGCTATACAGTAGGCCCCAAGACAGAGGGCAAGGCTCAACCCATCCTACGGCCATGTTCCTAGTCACCTCAGCAGCAGACTGGGCAGCCAAGCAGGAAGATCGGGCAGCCAGGCAGGTAGATCGGGCAGCTGGGCAGGAGATATAGTAGCTAGGCAGTAGATCAGGCAGGCCAGACAGTAGATCGGGTAGAAAACAGTGGATCCAGGAAGGCAATTTGTTTTTCAGGAAGCTTGTAAGTTACTGGGGTAGGAGAGAGAAAATGCTCAGAAAGCCCTAATTTGAGAAATTTGTGAAATTCTGGAAAATGTGGTTGTATTTTATCAGTCTGATCTTTTGCTAATAATTTTTTTTATTGAAACTGTGATAAATTCTAGATCTGGAATTTGAGAAACTTTGTGAAGAATTTCTTAATCCATCTCATTTACGAGATGAGATATTAATGCTTTTGGGGTTTTTGTCCTTTGAAGGTTTCCCCAGTGAAAAATATTGTCCACGTGTGCTAATGTGATGAATGTGTTTATACTGCACTGCTGATCTATTTATGTCTATCTGCAAATTTTAAAAGTTTATGCTAATGATAAAAATTCAATACCCATCCTTGTTCATCACATCTGCATGTTTTTTCTATCATGGCGTCGTTGAAGTAGTTGGCACATGATCCTGAGCATGATTGGGAAATGATGCAAATTTACCCAAAAGATATGGACGTAGTTCCATTTTTCTCTATAGAAATGCAGGATCAGATTATATAATAGCATCAAGCAAGCGAAAGTAGAAGCACAGACCTCATCCAGGTCAGGCCCATTAATTTCCAGTAGCCAACCACTACATTGGATACAAACAAAGTTTATGTTTTGCCAAAGATACAAACACATCATGAATGTTCATGCCCTTTTTCTATGGTGTACTAATCCATGACATAGAAGATTAGCTGTAAAAGAGAGTACATCCACATACAATATTTCGAGGAGGATGATAGTGGAGCATTTCACTTCTATTCTAAAGTGTCTCAGTCTGTGACATGCAAGATTAGAATTAAAAGAGAGTGCATACAAATACATAATCCGTCAAAAGGTCATTAGTATAATATTTACCCTTCCATTCCATGGCTTTGAAAGGGTAGTTGTTTCTGACATTCCTATAGAGGTTGAATTTACCAAACATCACGCATACTTCCGCACACAAAGACTATAAACAAAAATACAACAATCTAACATCATCCACAAGAAGAAGCATAAATAACTTACCTCTTGACAGAAGTAACTCGATCACTGTCTAATGTGTTTTCAGGACCTACTGCTCCACTGTCCCATCTAGATTTGCCAAAATTTCTAGTCAACAAAAACATGCAAAAATTTGAATAAAGGAAGCTCCAAACAAATCTTTAATTAAAAAAATATTGAAATTGCAAATAGGAAAACACCGCCCTACTAAGTTATATGCAGCCCAAACTTTTCATGGGCATCCTTCGTGTATCTACAATATAAGAGAAATGAATGGGAACATGTGTGTAATTGGAATGTAGGTAACTTGAACAGTGCATACTAGTAGTTTTTAGTACCTACCACCAAAATAAGCCACCCACTTTAAAGAAATCAGGAAAATAAGTTTTCTTATGGAATGTTGAGCAGTATTTATTTCTGGTCCAATGACGACACTCATGAATAAGCAATGTTGAAACCATTTTGAAAGGAAATTTGTACTCCAACCATTCTAAAATTAGCACCATTTTTTATAAGGTGGAGCATTTTAGGACAGGTTTGTCGTGAACTCAAAAACTCTGGGAACATTTCAAGTAGAACATGTCGGGGACTGCAATCTATATCCACACAGATAAGCCAGAAGTTGCTATGCTCTTTTAAGGGTAGAAATTTTTTACTGCACATCAAATTCCTTTTTGGTATTGCAATTTTCTACCTCTATTTCCTTTTTATTTTTCTTTCATGTATGGGGTGTATTATCAAAGGAAGAGAGAGGAGTGGCAGGCTTCTCATATAGAGATACATCCAGCCCTTCAAGAAATTTCCAGTATAAAATGCATTTAATTCACATCAGGAGACATGCACATATAAGTAGGAAGGAGACAGTGTGAGGACTATAAGCCCATGTTGTCCAAGGGTCTAGTTCCTCAGTTGCACTATGCAATATTAGATCATCATTTTCACAAACAAGTTTCCCTTTTTTCCTCCCTAAAATGGGACCATTGTGCTCCATAGTCTTCTACCCCAGATACTCTGACCATTGTTTTCAATATTATTCATGCAAGGAAACAATCAAGAGTTCTCATTTTGAGAATTTATAAACATCCTTACTTTCCTTGAAAATAAAGAAATTACTTTTGAGTTATGATTACATGCACATGCTAACACTTGTGAATAAGAAAATTAAGTCACTAAATAATTTTCTTGAACTTCTTAAGATTATTCTATTCAGGTATGTAATGAAACTGAGATGACAATTGAAATAGCACCACCAACACAATGTAGTCTACAAAGTCCAGACTAAAATGAAGCAAAGACATATTCAGTGTTCAATCAATCATGAATTTATATTTGGGAAATAATGGCAATGGCCTAGGTGCTAGAGACCTCATTCTTCACTGAAGAATGTAGAAGGGTGGAGTGAATTGATTTCCAGGTTTTCCTTCAACTAGATGGTTTTCCATTGAAAAATATATATAATTACAACCCAGGTTCAAACCCAAGTGGGCATGTTCCACCCCTGAACACATGTTGTTTGCTCAGTGATGTGGGGGCACAGCTGCATTCGGGTTAGACCCCACTGCCTTTGGTGTATTGGAATGCTGACTTATAATGCCAACCTCTTCTCAGTTAAAAATAATAGAGAAGGGCTCAAAATGTTTCCGCTGAATATGTATATGTGTGCCTTGAAAATTTCCTGGTCTATAGCATTGAGAAATTATTTAAATTGGTATTCCATCGGAGTTTGATAAAGCGTTTTGGATTTTCAAATCTCATTTATGTGGGATCATTAACGAAAAATTATGTTCTTGTTATAAACAATATATACATTAAAACAAATTTAAAAGAAGAATTGTGTTGGGTACCTGGAATGAGAATGCCATCTGTATCAGCCTCAAAAGATTCAAAGTCATTTTGCTTCGGCTGACTTTATTTACTAGAAATCCTATGTTTTGCAACATGAATATCATCATCATCATCATCATCATCATTTCTAAGTCAAATCCCATGTCAGATCCTCTTTCAAGGTCATAGGATCGAAATCTGTGTTCTTACTCACAAAGGAGTATATTAACACTATTGTTGTCATTTGTATCAGAAAACCCTTTAACTGCCACTTTCTAGTCCAAATTCAAAGAGCTTTTTGCATCGTTGCGCAGGGCTCTCGGACTTCCCTACAACACAAATGGCCCATCTCTTATCAAATTTGGACAGTTTACTACCTAATGAGAAGGAAACAGATAGACAGGGGACAAAGATAGAGGACAAAAGCATACTTAGAGAGGTTAGTAAGGCATGTAGGAAACGGAGGAAGGGCCAACTAAAGATGTATCAGGCCTAAGAAGATCAAAACATAGGTTTTGAAATCAATTTGTATTTACAGTTTCATTAGATGAATGAAAAATCCTTTTTTGGCATAATTCTGTGTGTGTAAATTGCATTCTGTTTGAATGTGTGAAATTGTGAGTTAAATGCTGGTTTAATTCTATAAAATATTGACAAGTCAGTGTTTGAGTTCAGTATTTCTGAAAGTGGGAGAAATAGAGATCGATTGATCGATTCTCTGATCAATCGAAGGAGAATTAGGTAAACAATGCTTGAGGATTTCATTAATGAAATGTGTGTGCAGAGTTAACCTTATTGAAGGTTACAGAGAGAAATCAATCACTCCAAGAATCTATGAGAACTGAGATCTAAACCTGTGTAGGTTTGGAGATATGAGATCAAGCGTAAGAAGATCCAGCAACTAGGAGAAGTTCTACATAAGAATAGTGGAAGGAAGAACATTATGCAAAGCAAGTCAGATCACCGATGGAGATTGGATCCACAAAGATATAATGGTCAGAGATTATATCCACAAAGGAAAACAAATCAAAGGTTCAGATATGCCCCGCAAAAGATCAACGGTTTGGAAAGAATTTACAGGAGAAGATTTGTGGGAGTCATAATTTGAAAAATTAAAAGGTGCATCCCACATCCTACATCTGAAAATACTGTTGCGGGCACGTAATTGCGGGAGGTCCATTTTAATTGGAAAAATATACACCTGCATCCTACATCCCGCAAGTGTTGGAAAAGGATTTGTGGAAAGGTATTGCGGAAGGACTTAGCCAGACAACTAAGTTTAGACGTTCTACTAAATTTAGAACCTAACTATTCCTGGGAAAGCTGATTCGAATTTGTTCACTGGTTCAATTTGGTAATTTGAATATAGTACTCTAGTTCAAGTTGGCATCATTTGGTATTAGAGCTCAATAAGAGAACATGCTGATAAGAAAAAATATACGCCCACATCCCGCATCCCGCAAGTGTTGGAAAAGGAGTTGTGGAAAGGTATTGTGGAAGAACTTAGCCAGAAAACTAAGTTTATAGGTTTTGTTAAATTTAAAACCTAACTATTCCTGGGAAAGCTAATTCGAATTTGTTTACTGGTTCAATTTGGTGATTTGAATATAGTATTATGGTTCAGGTTGGCATCAAAATTTATGTGAATGATATTAAGGTTTGAATATGATGTTCACGGAAGCTTTATTACCCGCTAAAGGCTTATGTAAACTTGTTTAATATTCTGGTTGAGGTAGGAGTTTTGACTAGTAATTTGGAGTTCTAATTCACCCACAATGAATACTCAAAATGGCTTCCCAAATGCACTTAAGACAGCTCAAAATTATGAATGGAAGAAGGCGACATGTAAAGGACATCAATTTGAATGCATATGCATCATCATTCTAATGTCTTCTATAACTTCTGTAAATCATATTCCAAAATACTAGTTTCAACCTTGGGGGAAATTATAGGCAAACTTATCCAAATGCTATGAAACTCGAAAAAATAACTCCAAATGGTTATGTATAGAACATCGAACTCATATAATACATCAATAACAGTCCACCAATCCATAAACCATCATTCGAATCCATCAACATTACATTGATTCACAACAAGGTAGTGGGGAAATGGCATTGTTTCTTCATTGTTTAACATTTATACATGAAATATTTTGGGTATTTCAACCCGAGAGTATTCTGAAATTTAAATACAGAAAGAAAAGTACATTCATCCATAAACCATCAGTAGTTTACTTATCCTTTTGAATCCATCAACATTACATTGGTTCATACTAAGATAGTGGGGAATTGGCACTATTTCTTCAGTGATTAACATTTTTACATGAAATATTTCGGTATTCTGACCTGAGAGTCTTCTGAAATTGAAATACAAATAATTTACATCATAACATAAAATAATGGGGCATTATAAGCTTCCCCAAAGATATCAATAGCTCACCCAAACCGCAATCCCTCCATGATCAAGAATATGCAATAAAAACTGGAGATGGTTGAGAGAAAGTGATGCAATAGAAGAAACCATGAGCTTTCTTATAGATTACACTTGAAAATAAAACTCCATTAAATATCCATGAAAGACTTGAGTGGCCTCTCCAAACACCAACTTGGACAGGAATATTTCACCCTCGAAATTGGCTAAGGAAAGAAAACTAGTCATCCACGAGCTCTCACAATTCACAAATGACAATTCATCAAATGAAAAAAATATATTCTCTTGGTTGATTCTTGTATTTTATAAACATCTTTGGCTTTATAAGGTTACCAATCCATCCACAAACTCAAGCCAATTCGAATTTGGTTGTGGGATCAAGATTTTCCATGTGTCCTCCCTTTCCTAGCCTTCCATCTTCCCCCAATTTGAGTAGGAACCCATTGAGCTTCCCCAACTAATATGAGCGCCCTCTTGGATGCTCTATTTCGACCTGACATGTTAGATATGTCAAATTTCAGCATTCATATCTGATTGTGTCATAGGTGTCATAGAATCTTCATCATTATTGTCATAGAGCTAGGGAATCTAGTCCAAGTGTCTCACTAGCTCCAAAATGACTCTTTCTCTCCCATGTAAGTTACATTTCCTTCCAAATTAGACCTATGATGCATATGGACAAGTGTATTAGAATTATAACTCATACAAAAACATTTAGGCTTCCCATGGATTCGAAATTGTGAGAGGAGGATGCCATGTGGCACATAAATTCTATATTGTGTGAGCCCCATAGTTTCCATGTGTCTCCATGCTCCATTTCCAGTTCAATTTTCTCTTGTATTTATTTAATAAGCTCCATTATTAAATATTTATTCCATTCTAATGTGTGAACATCATTTATTGTCCCCCTTATTCCAGATCCCAAATCTTCCACCCCCAACCTAGGAAACTAGTAATTTTCCTTGGCAATTATTTGACCCTTAGCATCAATTTGAAAAAATCTCATGAATATGGAAAATGTGATTAGGCCATTGTGACCCAATGCAAAATTTGGGACATGACAGTTTCAAAACTATTTACTAGAGTCTCTTCGGTGAGTTATTCTTGTTCCAGTTCTCTTAAGGTATTATTCAAGACTTGATATGTGTGTTTGGTGACAGACATTGGCTCAGTAATAAAACTGATGATGGTATCATCTTCAATGTCATTCTTGAAAGACAAGGCCCTTCCAATTGTTGGCAATGGTTGAGTGCCTTCCTATTCCTCCAAATCAATCCACAATGAAGTTTCAACATCTGATCTTGCTCGAGATGGAGGATATAAGGTTAGTTTTTTTATGTCAGTTCCATCGAAAATCGTCATGGATCCTACTCTACAGTTGATACACACATCTGCTCTAGCTAACCATGGTCTCCCTAAGATTAATGGGCGTCCCCCTAGCTGTGACTTAGGCTATAAAAAAGGAAGTATACGGGGTATTCCCATGAGTCGACTGAGACTACCAAGTCATCCAAGATTCCTTTAGGTCTGATCGTAGATCTATGAGCCAATTATATTACAGTAGGGTCAGGCCTTAGATTAGTAAGTCTTAACTTCTTTACATTATCAATGATCATAACAGTTATCGCGACACCTAAATCAACCAAAACATTGGGGATTTGGGTATGCCCAATATATACTATGACAACAGTGTTACCTGGGTCATTGTATTTGTCTAGTGGAGCCCTTCCCATCATAAGTTTAGATAAATTCCCCACTACTTGAACTGTAGGAGGATCCTTAGGATTCCTTCCTGGATTTTTCACACATAGATCCCTAATATTCTTGGCATAGATAGGTACCTCGTGTAGGTCTTGTAATAGTGGAATCTTTACATAAAGGTTATTCAACTCTCTTAGGAGATTGAAACGAGGTTGTTCCACTGCCTTTTGTAAGGCCAAACGTTCAGGATATGGCGGTTCTCTCAAAAATTGTGTAGGTTGAGTCTTGGGATGTGTTTATGCAAGTGTGTCAGCCAGTGTTTCATCGTGTGTTTCAGTTGGATTTTTTAGTAGTGTTTCAGCATCCTAAAAAATGGGGATTGTTTTATTGAATGAATTTTCAAATCAGTGATTCATTCTCTCTTCAGTCACAGGGGATGGAACATCCTCAATGGCAATAGGTTCCACTACCCTCCATGATCATAAATGTAATTCATTACAGGGGAGAGGGGAAATGAAATAATATTGCAAGTTGGAATTTTCAAATTGTTGCACTTCCTTATTATTAGGATTATGTTTAGGTTGATAAGGTAGTTGAGGGTGAAGTGGTGCATTCATTGGTGTAACATTGTTAGGGAGTTGTAGCTGCATCTGCTGATATTGCATGTGAGGATCTTGATTGTGAGGAAACCGGTTTCCTAGATAAGGATTCCTCCAACCAGGAGACCAAGGGGCTTATTGGTTTGAGTGTGGTTCCCATAAAGTCGAAGGGGTAGGATATGGCATTGCAGGTTGAGTAGGTGGGTTCCATTATGCATTAGGATAATAATATTGTGGAGAGATATGATTATTCATGTTATTTCAAGAATTAAAAGATGTAGGGTATGGATTCATACCTAGAGTCTGAGGTTTCCAAGGCTTCTTTTGTGAGATAAACATGCTTATTCTGTGTCCACAGTGGGTACTTGAAAGAATTCTTTGACTGTTGGAAATGAAGGGAAATATTTAATATCATGATCCAAATCACACAGGACACATACCTCCACCTTGTCAAGCGGGAATTACCTCAATGGGTGCTTCTTTCTACACCAAGTGCCAGATATTATTCTGATTGCCTCTGATATTCTCTTAGGAAATCCAATTGCGAGGAAATGGAACTCATCATATCGGTTTTAAAATTTTCAATAAGATTACCTATTTCTACCTGAGTAGCCCATCCATTGACTGAATTTTCTTCCCTTGTAAGGACATCTCAGTCTCTTGTACTGGTTCTGGAAGACCCTCTAGAGTATCTTCAACATAGATCCACAATATGATCAAAAGACTCCTTAGAGATGCCTCCCTTTCCTAATAAATTGAGCATATCAAGGAAGTCTTATATTATCCCTCGTAATTAAATCTTTTTAAGTACATCCATCCCAATATCTGTATGGCACGATCTCTACACATTATATAGGATTCTTTCTACAAAGTTCTCAAAGATTTCTTAATATTTATGCACCATTTTGAATAGTCCCTCTCTCTTGTCCTTAGTCCTGCAATAATCTTGGTACTTCACAAGAAATACGTGTTTCATTTTATCCCATGTTGTAACAGTTTCACCACCCAAACTCATAAACCATCGTAAGGCATTGCCTCTCAAAGTGGCGGGAAATAATTTCAACTTCTACTCGCTAGATATATAATTATAGCTTTGACAAAGCATATCCAATTCAAATAGAAATTCATCTAGATCTGAAGTGGACTTACCATGGAAATTTGGTAGTAATGAGGGAGAGATATTTTTCATGGGATCATCTCCAGTTGTTTGTAGAATGGGGAACTCAAGGGTAGCAATTGTTTCTTCACATTGGTTTTGATCATTGTACTCCACTACCTCTTCATGATCTCTAGTACGACATTCATTATTCATGATTTCCTCCTTTCCTTGCTCTTATTTCTTTCTCTGATCCTCAATTTTTTGTCGAAACTCCAGCCACTCTTCCTTATTGACCCCCTTCCCATTGATTCGATATATTTTCTCTGTTTTACTTTCCCCCAAAGAACTTTCCCTATCCACTAGAGGTTGCTTATCAAGACTACCAGGTGGGGTTAACGCACCCACTAATTTCTCCACAGTTGATATTGATTACTCCATCCTAGGAATGATAAGGATCCTCCTTACGGAATACGATCTTCGATATAAATCTCGAGTGGAATAATCATCCCTAGCAATCAACTCGTCAATGAATGACTGTCTTCCTAGACCTTGGTTCTTTCCTCGATATCTTCCACCTACAAAGTTAGTGCTTCTAGGGGTTTCTCGTTCGTTTCTTCTCATATTCATGTAAGATTATTTCTTCTCATATTCATGTAAGATTAAATAATCATACCTGATCCTTGGGGTAGGGACCCATTTGGTATATTGAAGGATGTGCAACTCTTCATTGCATCTTATCATCCATGCAACCCTAAAAATCATATTTTTTAGAGTCACTTGGGAGTGAGTTTTGGTCCTCATAATGTAATTCTTTTTCTATTTCACCACCCACGAAACTTGGTGGGTCCTTGGTCTCCTCCATACTTGTGCATTGTTGATTATTCCTTAATTAATTCATATTTTAGTTATTTTTCCTAAATTAATTCAACCAATCATAAAAGTCTTCAAAATGAATGGTATTATGTGTCTCTCCATGATGGAAACTTCTAGTACCCCCTTCTGCCAGCTTACCCCTAAGTTGGCTAGCCATCAATTCGAATCCTTTCATAAGCTGTTGGGTCATGTTATTGGTTATTTCATAAAATAGAGGTTTCATGATTTTTATATGCTCCTCACCATCATATGAGGTCACCTTTTAATCCATAGTCATAGTTTCCTCAAAAAAATGACTTCTTCTCCTACTTTTATTTTTGTTCCTCTTCAACAAAAGCATTTTTGGGTTTCAATATATAGTGGTGGTACCTGAGTTATTTTTCTCATAAATATCATACCACATCATGTTCCAATATCATGTTATGATACCACTGTAATGTCCATTTTTGAAATTTTATTAAATGACTATTTTTTTCACTTTTTCCCCAATTTCGATCTTAACTAGTTTTGATGTCTAGATCTCCAAATTGATCCAACTGCTCCCAAATTTTCTCAAAAGGTACATGAATGATATTTTAAATTAAATATGATTTTCATGGATGTTTTATTACCCCCTAATTAATTCTTCAAACTTTTTTAATGTTCCGTTCAAAGTAGGAGTCTTTACTAGCAAATTGAGGCTCCAATTCCCCCTACATAATTGCCAAAAATGGCTTCTCAAATGATCCCAAAGTCACTCGAATTTATGAAAATAGGAAGGAAATGTGTAATGGATATTTTTAAAATCTCATATGTATCATTTTTCAGTTTATACATGGTGTTATGACTCTTTCCAAAACAACACCCAAATCACAATTTCGACCTTTGGGGAAAATGCACCAAATCTTCTCCCAACGCAATAAAAATGAGTAAAATGAATTACAATGATTAAGTAATGAACATGAGAATTTAAATAAACATTAATTACAGTCCATTCATCATAAATTTATCAGATATACATTCCTCCATTCGAAATAACAATCATTACCATGGCATATATCAAAATGGAGTGGAAATGGTCATTGTTTGCGCATTGAAAGTCATTTTGACATACAAATATCGTGTATTTCGACTTAAAACTTTCTGAGAATGAATAAAAAAAAATATTTAACTTATTAAAATCATAAATAGACCAGGAATAACTCTCCAAAATATTACAAGAGCTCACCGAAGGTGCAATCCCTCCATGAGCATGAATATGCAAAGAAAACTGGAAATGGTTGAGAGAAAGTGTTGCAATAGAAGAATCCACATGCTTCCATGTAGATTAAACATGAAAATAATAATACATTAAATATCCATGAAATATATAAGTGGCCTCTCCAAACACCAACTTGGATGGGAACCTTTCACCCATGAAATTGGCTAAGGCAAGAAAACTAGTCATCTACTAGCTCTCACAATTCACAAATGACAATTTCTCAAATGAAAAAAAGACATTACTTGGTTGATTACTGTATTTTATAAAAATCCTTAGCCTTATAAGGTTACTAATCCATCGAAAAAATCAATCCAATTCGAATTTGTGTGTGGGATCAAGATTTTTCATGTGTCCTCCCTTTCCTAGCCTTCCATCTTCCCCCAATTTGAGTGGGAACCCATTGAGCTTCCCAAACTCAAATGAGAACCCTATTGGGTTCTATATTTCGAGATAACATGTCAGATATGTCATATTTCATCCTTCATATCTGATTTTTGTGATAGTTGTCATATCATCTTCATCATTGTTGTCATAGAGCTAGGGAATCTAGTCCAAGTGTCTCACTAGCTCCAAAATGACTCTTCCTCTCCCATGTAAGTTAGATTTCCTTCCAAATTAAAATTATGATGTATATGGCCAAGTGTATTAGCCTTATAACTCATCCAAGAACATTTAGGATTTCCATGGATTCGAAATTGCAAGAGGAGGATGCCATGTGGCACATAAATTCTAACTTGTGTGGGCCCCATAGTCTCCATGTGTCTCCATGCTCCATTGCATCTTCAATTTTATCTTGTATTTATTTATTTATATCCTTTATTAAATATTTATTCCATTTTAATGTTAAAACATCATTCATTGTCCCCCTTATTCCAATTCTTAAAGTGTCCACCCCCAACCTAGGAAACTAGTAATTTTCCTCCTTGGCAATTGTTTGACGCTTAGCATCAATTTGACAAAATATAATGAATATGGAAAATGCGATTAGGCCATTGTGACCCAATGCAAAATTTGGTACATGACATGCCTTACAGAGTACATGTTATGAAGGATAAAGGCTTGCAGGAATCATAAAAGGTTTGGACATGATCAAAGCAAAGCTTAAAGATATCACGAAGGATGTAGAAGCAAGTAATAAGAGCCTGAAAGGAAGTGAACACAAAATATTGGTTATATAAGTAACACTGAAGATGTCGTTAAAGATGTCGTTACTTCTAAGGGGGAAAGTATGTAACATCCCATTGAAGAAGGCTAAAAAACATGAGAAATTTTAGCACAGATTTGGGTATTTCCCTTTATTGACAAGGGAAACACCTTTGGAGGCTCCGAAGTCAAAAAAAAAAGTGTGTCGTTATTAACTTGCAGTGCAGTAAAGTTCTATTTGTTGAAGTAGTGGTTGGGGAGAAAACTGGGGAAGTTTGAACCCCTTCGAAAGAAACGTGTCCAGCAACCATCGCCATTTTGCCCCATTGGTAACCAGAGGGTTCAAACTTTTAATGACCTTTGAAGGTAGGATGGGGAAAAGGAAAAACCAAAAACCTCTTTTTGTTCTACGCTAAAGGAATGATCCAGATTTGGTTGTGGATCGCTTACTGAAGGTATGTGAATCATGATCTCTAAGAATGATTCTTGATCTCAGATCCATCTTTTGTTTTAATTCTTCTTTTTTACTGCGTTCTATTTGTAAAAAAAGTGATTGTATATGTGAATTGTGATCTCTGAGCCAAAGGAATTATTCATTACCTCAGATCCAGATCTGTGTTTTTTAAATTTTCTCTCGTGTAAATCGAAATTCATATCTTTCTATTTGTCCTTTGCGTTCTAGTGGATATATGCTTATGATATGAGATTTCCTCATTGAAATCCATATCTGTATTTAGTTCTCTCTGGTGTATAAAATCAGAATCCAAATCCAAATCTTCATTTGTCACCTTCGTTTTAGTCGATATTGCTTATGATCTGAATTTTTCATTGAAATCCAGAAATGAACCTTGGATTCCTTACCTGCACTTTAGTTTCTCTGATGTAGACGACCTGAATTTTTTCTCATCAGAATCGAGATCTGAAGCTTGGATTGATTACCTGCATTTTAGGTTTTGGACGTGAAGAGAATGTGAATGCATTTCCTTCCTTTTGGATGGTGCTTTATTTTCTTTTAAGTAAGCATTTTGTTTTAATGAATATCTGATCTGTAAATGTGTAACCCTCTGTGCGTATGAAATAGTATAAATGTTTGATCTGAACTAGATCTAGTACCGTCATTATGGTTTAGAACAAACGCTAAATTAGGTAACATCGTCCACAATTTGGGGTTGGAATAGATACAGTGTCCATTTTTTATGATGTACAGATCTAATATATATTAAGATATACAAAGTATAGTTCCAGTATATGCATCTTATCTGCAATGTACGAACCTTGTATGCGTTTGATCTAGGCCATAGTCTGGTTGGGTTTGTACCTTGAGTGGAATTATACTTGTTACATCCGTTTGGTAGATTTCTGGATCTCAATAGGCAGAATCTTATCGGAAATGATAACCCATTATGTCTGTATAATAAACCTTTCCTAGTTCTGTATGTATGCGTAAAGTTTAAGGATTTTCCTTAATATAGATTAGGTTGAAGTGGTTTTGTTTGAAAAAAGTTCGCTAATGTTTTCCAATGTCTGCATTTCATAGGTATTGATTTATGCAAATGAAATATTTTCCTGCGATTTGAATAAATTTGAAGATCTCTGCTAAAAAAACACCAAGAAATGTTTACTGTGGTTTAGGTAGACATCTTGAAGAAAACGCCGATCTGATCTCTATCTCTGGTTAAGGGTTGGTACTCATTGCATTTTAATATGAATTTATTTATATATTGCTCGGGGAAAACGTAGATCTAATCTCTGATATGCATCCTTTGCCTTTGATAACGTTTTAATCGGGCTTATGAATTATGAGTATCAGATCCAAGTGTTAGTCAAATGTTGTATATGTGTTTTTTCTTATCCCATATCTCTCTTTTGTTGTATGGTCGAAAAATATCTTTTAACCACGTTTGTATATACCGTTTCATTACCCAAGTCCCACGCTCCACCGTTTATGACTTGGCGGGACCACCATTTGTGACTTGGCATTTGCGTATGACCTTTGAGAACTTTTGACTTGGCGTAGTCTTAGTATTTCTTGGTCGGTCCTTGATAGCGTTGGAATACTTTTGGTACCTTGTGTTCTTTCTAGAGCACAATATGGGTGTGAATCCTTGTGAGTTTACCTTTAAGGAATTGAGTTATGGAATCTCTTAAACCCTAAAAAATCGTATATATATATATATATATCAAGGGGATAGATCTCTCCTTAGCTACGATTTCCATGCGTGGTTAGTCTAATTGGATAACTCTTAACATGCTACTTTATAGGTAAATACCATTCTCTTTTTAGAATTGGTTCAACTTTTGAGATGTATTATATTTATGGTGTTATAATTGTCCAAGTGTAAATACTAGGGGTGGCCTTTCGAAAGGATGGTATCATTTGATATCTTTAAATATATATCTATTTATACATATTATTTATGGTTCAAAAGGAAACTCAAGCGCGGCTGCTTTGCCCCTATTAGTATATGATTATATATAATAAATCAATGTTAGTATATGCTTATATATAATTAATCAATGTCTTTTGATATCTTTTAGTATGGTAAGAAAGGGAATAAACTCTCTTCCGTGGAATTCTAACTCTTTATGAACAAGAGCCACAGGATGGCAATGTCCCCGCCAAAAGGAAAAATGCCTTAGGAAGAGTAAGAAGGCACACTCCAAGAGCATTTTTTATATGCAACACTTCTAAACATCTTAAAATTACTATCTTCCATTACATAATAACATAAAACTGTGAAAGCAAGGGGGGAATTACCACATGGAACATTGGAAAACTTGCATCAACTATGGCAATATGACACTATTTGCAAAAAACATAAAAGTGTAGATTTGCATAAGCAAAACATTTGTTATCCATATTATTAAATAGATGATAGTAATAGAAAAAAGCATTGTCTCTTATCATTAGAATATAGACATTTTAAAGATTGTGTTATTAAAAACATAATTCAATTTCGTTAAAAATGTTATATATTTCAAACTTTTGTGGATTAGTTTAAAGACTCTAGGTTTATCTCATAAAGTTAATTTATGTTTGTCATCTTTATTTTATATATATGTGTGTGTTAATTAATTTTAATTATATGTGTTTTATGGTTATCGACAAGTATTATTGGAGTACTTATACCTTTAGTGCCTTCACACACGTCAATCTTAATTAACAAGCCACAAATTCAAGTGGAGTGTTAACATCCTAAGAAAATGTGGTATAATGGAATTGGTAGGTAAAACATTGGCCTTGGACAACACATATGTCAATAAAGGAAATCATTTCTTGGTCATTGATTACATTCCATGCATCAATTAGGTTTGGTCTTTAGTTTGCATGTGGTGTGCACTCTGATATCAATTTAGGTTTTGATTAATGGATATTTGGGTGGTCAACTCAATTGGTTTTAATACAGTTCTTCTTGTAGGATACTAGCATGTTTTGGAGACAATCTTGTTTGCATGGAGCCAATTCCTCTATGTAGTTGAGGTAAGTCCTCTAATCATCCACTTAGTGAAGCCTTTAGCTCAATTGTTTATTTCTTGAGACATTGGGGGAGGGTTTAGAGGAGTTTGGGAAGAGGTTTAGGTAAGTCCTCTAATCATCCACTCAGTAAATACTTTAGCTCAATAGTTTATGTTCGGAGTTGAAGATATTCCTTGACACATTGGGGGAGATTTTAGAGGAGTTTGGGGAGAGTTCAATTGTTTTTATTGAGTTTATTTTCCCATGAATATCAAACAGATAAATATATTATATTGATATCTTCTTTAGGAATTGAAGATAAGTTTGGACTGAAATCAATATACCATTTTGTTCAAGCCCTCGCTACTATACAAAATAGTTATAATTTATACCCATTTGAGAAGCTGAAGGAACCATGGATGGACTTCAAAACTGATCAGCTAGGATCATCTTCTTAACAGATGTTTGGGATTATTCTTACGAACGTTGGTCGTAATTCTACATTCTTGGCAAGGAAAGCACTCACCGTTGTAGAAATCCGCATGGCATATTTTCTTGCATCGATTCCCACACCATTGAATCTTCTTCATGAGTTTGGGCTTGTACTCAAAGTTTTCATGTCCCCCATAGAAATACTTTCTATGCCAAGAGTGCCCGCAGATGTAAAATATTCCATGGTGTCCTTAACCGTACATTCTCAAATCATGGATTTTCTAAGCAACGACTTGTACATCTGGGTGTCTTGGGAAACATAGATTTAATTTCATTTCCCACACTACCATTTTATTCAAGATCTTGGATGATGTCTCTCCATAACGAACTCTTATATGATAGAATCTTGGTGTTTCCGAAGATTGAGAGACTGATTCTAGCTCTAGAGAGTGCAACACATATTCACAGCATGGGAAAGCTGAGGAATCCTATGCTACTTTATGGGGCATCTGAATTTAATTAGTATGAATAGCTACTCATATTTCTGATGAGTGAGAGTAGTAATATTTGTTCTCTTCTCCCTAGAATTCATCTTCCCATCTCACTTTTGAAATAAATTCATTTGTGTTCATTATATGAAATTTCTTGTCACCAGAGAATGACTTGGCCATTTTCTGGTTATATTGTTTGCTTGGAAAATGGTATGAAGCATTGATTTTTTTCTATGACCTGTACATGATTACAATACTGATATTTGATTGCTTGTACGCACAACAATTGGTTAAGTGCAAGCAAAATTGAACCACCATCTCTACCTCCATGGTATTCATCTTGCTGCTTCTAGGCTCAACTCAGTCTTCAGAGCTATCGTGATACATGAACACCGCATTTCTCTTTAAATCCTCTCCCATCTTTGAATTCTTGAACAAATGGGTGATATTTTAACATGGGATAGAAAAGATTGGAGACAAGGGTCGACATTTTAGATCTCATCCTTCTGTGAACCTCCAATGTTTTATATTCTATTCCTTTGCTTACCATCCTCTCAAACATCGATACATCTAGTATGTGGGTTTCTACTAGCTTGGGCATTGCCGTAGATGTTTTAAGTTGTGTATGATCACTGGCGAGAAAGAGATGTTTTTTGTTGAGGTTCAAGCATCCTAGATTTTGGGCCCCTAATACCTCTGTAGCTTTCTCCACCACCATGATTTCTATTTTTCAAGAAATCAATAGCTCATGCTTACGAGCTGCAAAGGTTGTAGTCATCCCCAAGACCTTAAATTTACTCCGTAAGTAGTTCTAAATATTTTTTTTTTCTTGGGATTCTTGGCTACATGACAAAGCATAAGATCGAATTAAATTCGATGGCTCTGCTTTTGAGTGAAAGTTGTTCAAGCACTTACAGTCTATGGCATTCACGTGAGTATTCTTGTCTCTGCTCGACGTGTATAATTGACCCTGGATATTTTTGGCAAAGAGATAGATGCATACAACATTAAATATTTTACTACACTTGAAGGGAATGTGTGCATATATATATATTATTCTAACAATTGTCAAATCTTAATTTTTTAATATTTTCAATAATATTATTGAATATTTTATGTTGAACATTTTAGAAATTAGTAAACTTGAAAAAATCTTTTACATTTTATAATAAGTATGTGATAAGTATAGTGGTCCTAGAGTAAGACCTAAAATTACTTATGACTAGCTAAGAGTTTGTCTTACGAGGTTAACCACCTAAGACCCAAAAGCATTTGGCAAAAAAAAATAAAAAAAATATAGACTTGAAGAATTATAAAAATATGGAAAAATCAATAACTTAAAAACTCAAAAAAAATCAAGACAAATAAGAAAGGTACTCACTATTAATTTAACAACTTAATAATAAGGGTTTGATATCTTTATAGAAATATATAAATTTTTAAAAATTTATAATTTATAATAATAGTAAATATTAATATTGAAAATTCAAATTTAATATTAATATTTCTCATACTCTTTTAAATTTAAAATTATTATTAAATATTTAAATCCACATAAACTATACTTTTCCTCCCTATTTTAAATGTAAATGCATGAGATTATTAATTTTAAAAAATAATAAATATTAATTAGATATTATATGAAACTTAATTAAAAGAATTAAATATAGAAATGTATATATAAATAATAAATATTTAAATTATTTAAAAAAAATCATTAATTTAACTATTAATTAAATAAAACAAAATATAATTGAATTAATTTTGTTTATTTATAACTAAAATGAATTTAAAATATATACTTTAAAAACATACCTAAAATAAAATCACTTCATTCATTTTTAACATAACAATGATTTATAAATGTCTAAAGTATTAAAAAAACCGTTTATTTTTATTCATTTTTATGGCAAGATATAATTTATAATATTTTTTTTATAAAAATTAAGAATATCACCTAATATAATATATTAATTTTTTACAAACTTAAGAGTATCATCCAATTTAATATATTAAAAAAATCTATAATGTATCTATATATTAAAAAAATCTATAATGTATGTATATATATATTTTATTAAAAATATAGTTATTATAAGAATGAAAAACAACTTAGTAAACTATTACTAAATTTTATATTTTTATAATATTCATTATATATGAATAATTGTTAAAAACATGTTTAATGAAAAAAAGTTATAAAAATGAAAAATAACTTGGTAGATCATTAATCAATTTTATATTTTTATAACATTTTTATATATTTATTTTGGATAATAAAAAACATTCTATTTATCTTTATCCCTACTTATAATAATTTTAACAATTCTCATAGTTAGAGTTAAAAAGAATGTTAAAATTATTGAAGTTAATACATACACCATAATTTACTATATATGTAAAAAATTTACAGTCAGTTTAAGCTCTCAAAGCCGAGCTATCAATAAAACCCTGGCTGCAATTTATAGAAGGCAGATAATAACAACTCTCAGATAGTCAAAGCATTATATCTTATGTTAGAAATCAAATTAATGGATTAACTTAAAACAGTTGAACCTCCGTAGTACCCTCATGTAAATCCGTGGTATCCCTAAAGCAATAGTGATATCTATATTACTCCTTCTTTATAGATCCACAGATAGAGAGACTTTCTTCATAAATGTTTACTCTGAGACCCATAGAGACTAGTATAGAGCTTGAACCAGAAACAAAATACAACGTATAAGCAACGATAATTCAAGTGCCTGTTTATTTCGTGCCCAGAAAATACAGACCGTCATTGAAGAAAGTCTCCATCATGTTGGAAACTAGGAGGAGGTATCAGTGGCCACCACATAATAAAACAAAGGCAAGACATTTTATTGGGTATTAATAACAGACCGGTACAACCCATGCAATAAAGAAATAAGCATTTAATGGATACTTAAAACTATAATAATCTAAATATTGAAATAAATTAAGAAAAAAAAAAGTTACACTGAAAAATGAACACACTATCGACATATCTACGTAGTGACCATAAAAAACACTCAATATGAAAAATCATAATAAAATTATTATCAATTCTTCCAATTAACTTATAAAATAAAGAAGATCTAAAATAAATTTATGAGTTAAATATATACTTTTTTGACCAATAAATTGTTTTAAAAAATTAGCTGTAATTAAATTATGGGAATTAAGTTAAATATAAAGAATAAAAGTTTACTGTTCGGTTGCTGATTATTTTATATTGACATTAACTTTAATTGATTATGTATGATATTTAAATTTGGAATAAATTTATATCTTTCAACCATTAAGAATTGTATAGGCACACTGGATAAATGAAATTGAAAAATGTTGAAGGTGGTTATTGATTGAATATTACGCAAATGCATGAACCAGTATTGAAAGAAAGAGGGGGATTTTACAGTCACTGCTTACGTACAATATCTGTTATAATCTTGCCATGTTCATTGCTTACCATAAGTGTGTGCGGACATTATGAAATAACCGTATAAACATTATGGATTTTAATATTGGCTTCCAACTTTAAGAGATATTGTGCTGTATTCGATGACATTCACTCTGTAAGAAACTTACTATAATTGAGGGCCATTGTCAATGGAAGGATTTCTCAGTGCAAACAATTGTAGTTTTTTGGCATTGATTTTCCATAGACTAAATGCTTTCACAGATTTTTAGCAAAATTAAGCTTTAGCATTGGACGTAATCCAGTGGTAAAGCCTTGACAAGTATGACTGATCTGGAACTTTCATAAATTAGTATGCCTGTTGCAAACCATTTAAATTTTATCCTTCTCTACTTTATTATCTCTTGTTTGAGATATTAATACATGTTAAAAAAATGACAAGTATGATTCTGGAACTTTCATAACTGGGTATGCCTACTGCAAATCATTAAAATTTTATCTTTCTCTACTCTATTATCTCTTGCTTGAGATATTAATACATGTTATATTTTCTAGGGTTATCAATCTGGAAACCTATAAAGAAATTTTCAGAACTTAATTAATTTCCTTAACATTTTTTTTTACAAGGATCGTACATTCCCATATTTTGAGAACTTATTTAATTTATTATTTTCTCACTATTTTTCTTTTATAAGGATGGTACATTCCCAATATTGAAGACATGAATTTGAATCAATTTATAATCACAAGATTTATTCACATGTTAATTAACCAACCACGTAGCAAGACAGTTTCTCCAACTATAAATATGGTAGGCAGTGGTAATATGAATTTAAGAGGATACCAAAACCTATCAAATTTCAAAGAAAATTAACTCAAATAAAATAAATAAATAAATCATAAAATATATAAAGCCAATTCACAAAAAATCTTGTGGCTAGCCAGGTAAAGGATATTATGATATTTTTTTATGAAATATTTTAAAAAAACCCACTTGGTTACATAGAGAACATACCACAGTCTCACCAAAATCAACTGAAGATATTTTCTAAAGTAGCAATCTCTCCATTAAAATGTTGCCCAGTGGTATACTAACTCTACAGGATTTGCAATAGAGATTTGCAACCAAGAGTTTGGTTCAAACAGAAATAAATCAATGTGGGAGCCAACACATCATTCGATTAAATAAGTAAAACCTGCTACTCAATTAAAAAAAATGCCATAATTTATCATTTTCATAAAATTGTTAAAGATGACTTAAAAGCCTAGCTCACCATAAGCTCATATAGTGATACTTAAAAAAGAAGCAAGCAAAAAACCAAGAAAGTCATCCGCAACAAAGAACAGTGTATTCCGCAACAATAATAGGAAAATAGAAAAAAATCAAAGCACCACCAAAGATCTGACTGGTGAAGAGCAAAACCCTAACATTCACTGGCAACCAACTTCACCACCCCCAACATTCACTACACTCACAACCAACTAGATGAGAAAGCTAAAGAAGCCTCACTCGCATGGAACTATTAACAAATCATGACTGTGTATTTTTAATAAAATATTTGGCATCTCCAATTGAGAGAACTAATCTAATTCATATCATGACTGCTTACTTTACTAGAAGTTTGGGCAAGCATTCCCACATGTTAAACGCCTTTAAATTCTACAAATTTGCTAAGCAAAAATCCTCATGCCAAAAAAACATTAAAAAAATGATGTAATAATCTAAATTTGGATTTAATTAGTAGTTAGGCGTTTCCCATGGCAATATGCCAAGCCAATAAACAAAATTCCCATTTAAAAATGATTTCTGGGCATTAAACATGAATGCCAAAAACACAATACATTGGTTAATGACCCCAAGTCCGCGAGAAATTTCCTCTTCCAAGGTCCTAAAATAAAATGTGTTAGGAAGTCACAAAATCTAGTTTAGCATCATTTAAAAATTAAAAAACTAGAATCATTCATTAAAACAAGAACTACAATCACCATAAAGATTGATGAGGGTGAAATCATGAAGTTGGGTGTCTATTTTGGGGGGGTCTATGACAAAATCGAATTTGTTTTTACATGTTTCTCAACTTCGAACAAAGAAAAGTTGTATTTGTGTTTAGAATTTCACTTTCGAGTAAAAACAAAAGTTGTAAACAATCGTGTTAGCTTTCTATCTGTTATTTTTCAGAATATTTTTATTGGCAATTGATATGTCATTTTAGCAATTGTTTGACAGTATGTTCTTACGTAATGAAATTATGGTAAATAGTCATGTCGAAAGACGTAACTTTATTCATTATTAACTTATTGTTTATTAAAAACAAAATATGTTAGTACAATCTACACAGATTGTACTAATGCATGACTATAATTTTGTATCCAACAGAGACATACAATAATTATTAGAATTTTTTGAAGTGGACCTACCTGAAAAACTATCATCAAATTGACATGTTTAAGGAGACGTTACACTTTGTATAATTTTCTATTTCATAACACAAAATTGAAAGTACCCTTTTGAAACTAACACATCAAACTTGTGTACCACTATTTTTTCAATTTTTTTCATAATGTCGTTTTGAAGTTATTGATTTTTCATTTCACTGGTTTTTCTTAAAATTTCAAGCAATCCAAACCCCTTATAGGAAAAATATTCTAAGTATTTACTGTATGTCATGAAATTTAATAAAAATCACATTTCTAGAAACTAAATTGAATTATGCATGTAATGGTAGTATTTGTGAAATGAAATAGAAAATATTTCATATGATCCGATTTGTCCGAAATTGCAAAAAGCTTCAGGAAAAAGC
>LPNX010427886.1:2236-49160 GCA_001517045.1 Pseudotsuga menziesii
GAATCACCAGTTGTTGCTGCCGCAACCTGTTTCCCTGATTTTAGTCTTTTTACTTAAACTCAGGGACCCCTCCTTGTCATTAGTTGCTCAGACCTACTGTCAAAAGTTTGGCGTCTTGGAGCTTATCTTGTGTTTGAAGTCGATTGCTCGACTTTTAAGTGTTTGTCCAAGTTAGCTTGAGTCGTACGATTTTCCTGGTACCCGTCAAAGTTTGAAAATTTTGCATGAGCAGGGGAAAAGACGGTTTTTAGGATGCAAGTTAATTCTAGCTATGATGTTTTTCTCTCTTTGGATCGGGCCTCTTTTGGAAGAAATAGAGTCTTATCTCACCCGCCGTTGCGGCCCTCAGAGCAAAGTCTCCGCCCGACCCACTTCTCTCCGACGCCCGATTCGAGTTGTGAATCGCTTGCCCCAGAGTTCCTTTTCACCCAACGTTGCGGCTGGGGAGATAAAGTCGGGCCCCAACTTGAGTTTCACCCGACGCCCGAACTACCGCCTTTACAGCTTCCGTCGCCTGTCCGTAGCTTGCATCCCGTCCGCCGTTGCGGGTGGCGGAGTAGTAGGCCCGCCGATCCACTCTCCTCCGCCGCCCGATCACCTACGACGCTCGTTTTTCACTTCCTCTCTTCCCGTGCTCGCCCGCCGTTGCGGCTCCCCGAAACTTACCCATCCGATGCCTAATTATTAGCCCACCCGACAGCCGTTTCTCTTCATAAGTTTTCGCCCGTAAAGCCAGGCCAATTTCTTTGTGAATCTTTCACTAGGGTTATAAAATTTTGATGGTCGATGCCTCAAGTTAGTGGATAATGCGCATAAATTACGTGCAGGGAGAATCACATGGGTCATGAAGGCGGCCTGCGGCAAGGAAAGAGATAACCCAAACGGATGACAAAGGTGCCACTGAAGCGTTTCAGCAGTTACTGTCAGAGGGTAAAACGTTATTCAAATGATTGAAGAAAACGAAGCGGCCAGGAGAGAAACTGAATCGCCAAGAGCGCTGAAAGGTCACGCGCCAGGGAACCCAGGGGATATCAGTTGTTGTTTAAATAATGGGAAGCCCAATGAAATGGGGGCTTTTTCCCTTAGAAAATTTTGTACTTGTTGACTCGGAAGAGGAACTATTTCGTTTTGCGAAGTGAACTGCAATTTTGTCTGCTAGAAAGAGTAAAGAAGTGAAATGTATCAATTCTATTTAATGAATAATGCTAAAGAAGAACTATTTCGTGTTCAGCTGTATTTCATGCGCTGTGAGGATATTTGATGTTTCGAACCTAAGTTCTTGTTAATTATTCTGCAGTCTTTGCTGGGATGCATTTGCACTATGAGTAATAATTGTTGTTATAGAATGATCGGTTAACTGGTTATTTGAATATTTGTAGTTTTCATGTGCTGTGGGAAAAGTATCAGCTATCTATAGTTTTCTTACATTATATTTTTCTTTATTGCTCATTTAAGAAGATAGCCTCGCTCCCTAGGGATAGTTTAGATAGTTAGTTATTTCTGTTCGTATCTGGTTTGTTTGCTTGTGAGCATAAGACGAGAGGTAAGAACCTGCGCATCACTTTGTGACAAGCTCCTGCATTTGAACCAGCCTGCATTTAATTAGGCACGTGCATATCATTTCCTTTAAGTCAAAATACAAAAAACTCGGTGGGCCGGGCCGCAACCGGTAAAGCCTTTGTTTGTTACTTTGACCTACGGTAGCCGGACCGCAAACCGGACGGATTCCCTACACCAAACAGTCAGCGGGCTAGTTGGGAACGCTGATTGGGGAGAATCCCTTACTGTTGCCGCCTGCGAATTTCCAGGCCTCAACAGAATCATGATCCAAAAACTTTTGCAGAAGCTTAAGGAAATCTAGATTGGGATGCAGCTATGGATGAAGAATATCATTCCTTAATGGCAAATGATACTTGGGATCTTGTTCCTCTTCCAAAAGGAAGAAAACTTGTCATATGTAAATGGGTCTACAGAACTAAGTATGCATTAGATGGAATTGTTGAAAGACTTAAGGCAAGGTTAGTTGCCAAAGGTTTTTCCCAAGTTGAATGGATTGACTACCATGAAACCTTTGCCCCTGTAGCAAAAATGAACTCCATCCACCTTGTTCTCTCCCTTGCAACCTTACATAACTGGGAAGTCCATCAAATGAATGTCAAGTCTACCTTCTTACATGGTGATTTACATCAGGAAATTTACATGGAACAACCTCCTGGATATGTTCAGAATAACTCTAGCCTTATTTGTCTCCTTAAGCAAGCTCCTAGAGCTTGGTATTCCAAAATGGATAGCTGTTATAGTGGATTTCACCACTCCAGGTGAATCACACTTTGTATGGCCTTCCCCTGTCCCGCTGCAGACTCTTTAGACCCCATGGACCATATTTTATCCTTTGATGTTTCCTTGATCATCCCTAAAATTATATAAAAAATGATATACATGGATTTTTACCCGATAACCGTGTACATACACAGGTTTGACTCCTATAACCGCGTACATTAGGATGTGTGCATAGTCCAAATCCTTTTGGAGTTTTCCTTGACTTGGATCTAACTCATTCGACTCCTGGCCTTCCATATGCCTTGAGATCGCTCGGATTCGACCCTTCATTATCCCTTGTGAAGCTATATAAGGAACCCCTTGGTACATTGAAGGCATATAGAGAGATTGAAAGCAATGAAACTATAGTCCATTGTTGCCGGAATTTATGCTTGAGTCTTCATCCCTTTGTCCCTTTGGAGCACTGTTGTGTTCTTCCCAAGCTTGCCTTTTGCTAGTGAGATTGCTATCGTGAGATGGAGGATTGAGGTGGTGGAGGCCCAAGTGGGGGATTCAGTTTCTCCGGTTCGCAGACGTGTCGTCAGAGGTTGTATCTATCTTGTAATCTCTGATTTATATTAATAAGAGCTATCTTTTCCTATCCAATGATGTGCATTTGATTGAATATTGTATCCATTGGAATATTTCAAATGCTTTTACATTATTGATTATATATGCTAGAATAGATCTAACACCATGATATATAGTATGCTTGTATTGTTTACTTGTTTTTGAGGAAGTATTATATCAATTCAAGCTGAAGATTGGAAAGCTCAACGGGGGTCTACTTCAACCGTCTGGAATAAGGTACGAGATCTGATCCTTTAGTGTTAGACATTTTATTTCTATTGCATATTGGGAAAGATTGATTTCTGGAGTCAAAGTTGTCTGTTGTGGTACCCCAAGCCATAGGGATTTCTCTCCATAACAGAATTGGTGACTCTGCTGGGGAGTTCCTAGTAGTTGTCCTTTGAGGGTGATTTTCTCGGCATTCAATGTATTTGAATTGATCTTGCTCTCTTGTTTCTGTGTCAGGTCTGGGGGCATGTATGCCTGGTAGAGTCTGATTGGAGTGAAGTCTATCTCATCCTGTCTGTTTGCCTTGTTTTATGCACCTTTTCTTCCTGTACGTGGGTTTTTGATTTACAGTCACGTATACACGTGGTTTCCTTTGTGATTTCTGCATATACACGCAGGTTTACTGCGAACAGTCGCGTATACCCTGGATTTTTCCCTTTTTGTGGAAGTTAATTGGTTGCTGGGTGAATGCTGTTAGTTGATGAGTCTCCTTTGGCACTGCCTAAGTCTATTTTGACCTCTGGTTTTGATTGGAAACGTTTTTTTTAGCCTAAATTTTTTTTTAGGTAAGTTCTTGTCATGGCATTTTCGATTTTTTGTTTGAGATTAGTGCATTAGAGTTATTTTACCTTAGTGCTTTGCTTGAATGCTGTCTATGTGTGCTTGCAGAGTCTAGGGGTAGTAGAATCATTCTTTTGCCTTTTTCATCTCTTATATTTTCAAAAAATCCAAAAACATTTGCTTATCATAATGCATTGCATTGTACTCGCACTAGATCTAGATTTGCTTTGGAGTACTAGTTCGGACTTCATATAGGAAAAATTTGCATTCATCATTTGAAGAAGAATTGTGCATTTCACATAGTAGCATACCCTGTTTACATGGACACAATACATTTGCATTGATTGTTACTGTGTGCATTTTACTTCATGTTGCGTCATAATACCACTAGTTGCACGACCATATCCTATTTTTGAGTAATAAATCCAACTAAAATCAACGCTAATTAAAATGAATTACACTCTTTTCTTTTCTAGGGTGCACCAACAAGCTTAGGTTTTAGGATCTTGGAATAGTTCATTGTAAGTCAATTCTCCAAGATCACTAAACAACAACATCTAGGTGTTTGTCCAGGGAGTGTGTGAAATCCTTGGTATAACCATCGTTCTCAGGATCCTCCTCTCAAACGGGCGTTAAGCACGAGGAAGTGTGAGCAGTTATTGATTGGGATGACCCCTAGTCATAACTGAGTAGAACCGGAGATATTTCCAGGATTGTGTTCATATCTGGGGGCTCTTTCAAGAGTTTCGGGCTTTGCTACCCTGCCCATATGGTCAATCCCGCCTGCGACTGTCCACCTGAGCTTTGATTATATTGAGGTGACCTTAGTGACCTTACCTAGGATATTGAGGGGGTACTTGTAGAGGTTATTCTGCAGGTGTCCCAGCCAGGTTGGGGTCGTACAGCACAGTCGCTTTACACGTTGAAGCTGAGAGCCACAATAATTGGTTACGTACCTTCGCTTGTTGTGTATGGGAGTCTCAGGCCTCTCCTAGGTTAGACATACCTGCTTCATTCGGGAGCTCACTTATCTAGCCCTTGTTTGCTTGCATTTGGCTTTATATTTTATTAGTGATTGCTATGTGCACGCTAGTTGGCCTAGGGTTTACGTAAATAGAGAGTCTTTGCTTTTTGTTGAGTCATTGTGGATTCGAGTGCGGTTCCGCACCGTTCTCGTCGGTTAGCAGGACTTTCGCCTTCCACTTCTCCTCCTCTTTTGGGAGAGAGACCTAGACAGTCTAGGTAGACTATGTCACACACTGATTCACACACCATGGACGATCATTCAGAGACTATTCCTGAGCCACCTCCTCTCCTTCGTGTTGACGATGGGGAATTTACTCCTACATACGATCCTTCACCTGACCTAGCTGAGTTCGGTCGTGTGATTTCCCAGATAGGATCTTTGCATGATAGACCTACTCACTCTAGGGCTGATTCCCCGTTGACACATTACCGGTATGGAATGCCGGAAGATGCCGAGACTCACTTTGAACCTCCTAGCACTAGCTACGGTAGTTATGCTACGACTGGTTTTCCTATGCACGATTTGACATTTCATGTCGAATCCGACTTTGAGCCTAGCACTATGCCTAGGGGAAATCCCATTCCTTACCTTGCAGAGAGGTTTGGGAGTACTAGTCATATTGCACCTTCCATCCCAGTGGTGGAAGCTCCATCGCATCCCCCTCCTAGGTCTAGGGTTAGTGATCTGATTAGGATACCAGGTCCGAGACAGGTGACGATAGGCGGTACTACATATCTTATTACTCAAATTCCTTCGTCCTCGGTTTCGAGTTCTTCAAATGTACATCCTCCACCTTATCCACGTGGTCCTTCGAGCCGATATATGGCTACGAGTCAGATCCATACTGCGGTTACTAGGCCGATTGCGTCTCAAGTTCATATACCACCCGCTGCTTCAGGAGGTTATATTCCCGCTCATAGTGGTCAGCTTGTTACGTCGGGGGCATATATACCTACTTCTGGTATGTATGTTCCCCCTTCTGGAGCTTATATTCCTACCTACGGAGTGTCCCATGGGACATCGCATGCGATGACCTATGGACCTTATTACGGTCCACAGTATGGATAGGTTTCTTCACCTTACGGAGGCGGGTATAAACAACCTGCTTACTCTCCTAATTATGGCTTCATAGCTCCTACTAGTCAACGTCCACCTTACTATGGTACTTCCACGTCACCTTATACAGGTCAGACAGGAGGAGGACACTATGGCCAAGGCCATGGTGGTGCTCAAACCTATGTGAACCAGGGAGCGGTCCATCGACCTCATCATCCTAGGCTCCCTTTCCTCGTGACGCTTAACCTTCCTGACTTATCGAGACTTACGAACGATCCCATGGCTCATGACCCGTCTTGGTCGGCTGTCCCTACCAAGCTTCCTTCGGACATACCTAAGTTCGAAGGCAAACCGGGAGAGGATTCGAGCGAACATGTTACCACGTTTCACCTTTGGTGCTCTTCGAATTCGTTACATCAAGACTCAGTCCGCTTGCGACTATTTCAACGCACCCTCACAGGGCCTGCTGTGAAATGGTATATAGAGTTACCAAAAGGAGCCTTTACCTTGTTCGACGATCTTGCGATGACTTTTCTTAATCACTTCCAGTTACCAGTGCACTATGACGTTGGTACTGAACTCTTGTCGACATTTAGGCAAGATAAAGCAACCCATATTTCTGATCATATTCAGGAGTGGCGTAGATGGAAGAGATTAATTAAAGCTTTTATACCGCCGGAGTTCCTTCTCGAGTGGTTCCTCAATTCTTTATTGCCATATATCGCGAAGGATGTTTCTACATCTGAAGTGCAGAATGAGGAACAAGCAATCTTTAGGGCACAGGAACTGGACTTGATTTATGCTCAGTTCGGTTTGTTGTATGAGATTATTCCCAACGCTCCTCATTCTAGTTTCGATCCCAAGGTCAAACCTAGACCACATGCCGATGGCATTGTGGGTTGTGCAAGTGCGAAACCTACAGATTCGGTTGCAAAACAAGTTAGTCAATTGTTGCTCAACTAGTCTGCTTCGGGAAAAGCTACGGCTTCATCTCAACCCACCCAAATGGGGAGTGTACTTTCTGTGCAATCGTCGGACGAGAAGGGTAACCAGCAACCCAGACGGAATAAGAAAAAGGGTAAGAATAATAATCGAAAGGGTGGGAATAGGAATGAGAATGCTTCCAATAATGACAAGAACGGTCAGAACGCTAGTGGGGACAAGCAAGTGAAACGTAAGGTTAAGTTCCCTTGCAAGCTATGTAAGGATGATCACCTCACTTACTTGTGCCCTCGAATTGATGAAGCTTCGAGACTCTTAGCACAAGGCCCAGCTATGCTAACGAACCCTTTACCGCATAACCAGAATATGAACTCAAAGTCCTAGGAGCAATCTAGTGAGAATGATCCGCCAGAGGCTAGTGCTCATGGGTGCATTAACATGGTCTGTGCTGCCAAGGTTGTGACTTGTGCGAAAGATTATGGATCGTCACAACCCAACCCAGGAAAAGAACCCGATCCACCAGGAGCCCCTTTGCACATTGAGAAACCTGCGGATAAACCTGAGGATGCACCTTGCATTCCTAAGGGGGTACTTAAGCGCTTGGAGCATAATCCAAATTCCTGAGCTGCCCAGAATTATTCAGTTGTCGAGGATTTGGGCCATACTCCTTGTGCGATGTCTGCATTGGAAGTGCTTCAGAGTTGTCCTTCGCAAAGGAAGGCTTTGCTTTCTGCTCTTGGTGTGAACAGTGATGATTCTTCCTCAGTGATCAAATTTGAAACCGCAGGTCATCAGCATCACTTGCCCTACTATGTGTCGCTTTTGGTACACGTAGAATGTCTTAATATGATCGTCGAGCGCACTGTGATTGACGAGGGCGCTGCTACATCTGTGATGTCTTTGTCCTGTTGGAAGGGTCTTGGTTCTCTTCAGTTGTCGAAGTCAGCAACTATGTTAACTGCTTTTGATGGGAGATCTTTTAGGCCACATGGCATCATTCCATCCCTTAAAGTCCATTTGGAAGGGAAGACCGTTGCGATAGAGGTTGAGGTGGTTGATGTGCCCCTCAACTAAAATCTCTTGTTGGGTTGGAACTGGATGTATAGTATGCAAGCCGTTGCTTCTTCCGTGTTTCGCGTTGTATGATTTCCTCATAACGGGAAGATTGTAATGATTGATCAAATGACATTCAAGAATTCCCCTGTTACTGCATCTTCGGGAACTTCGGTTCCGGTTGTTGAACACTCTTAGCTGGTAACTGGGAGTGTGGGTGTAGGCATGTATCCATCCCCCATGGGAAGCTTTAGTTGTCCTGCGTCGGTCCTCATGATAGGATCTTGTTCCGATAAGGCTTTGACTTCTATGACCTCAGTGTCTTTTCGCACAACTCATATGGGAGATCCTTGGATTCTTCCTACACTAAGTACTTCAAGTGAGCCTGTCGAGACCAACATGTCGCTTCCTGCAACCATGATAGCTTATCAAGCCAATCTTATGAATGTTGCAGAGCCTTGTTCTTCTTCTTCGCGAACGGAAGAGGAAGACCCCTATGTACTGCCGGAATGAGCAGTACAGTCTTCTAATGCCCACGACTGCCTGGATATGGTTTTCCCTTCAAATGAAGCGATTATCGAGGCTATGTCGGGCGTTGAGCCACCATGGGAGGAACTTCATCATAGATCATATTTCCTTCCACCGCTTGACTGTTTGGAGCATGAGGATTATAGGGAGATTCTTAGTCAAAGAGTTGGTAGTCCCATGATTCCATTAAGCTCTCCTGGTTAGATGGCTGATGGGAACATGGAGAATATATCTTCCATGATTTCTATCAACATCTCTCGAAATCCTGGCACCATTGAGAATGTCTATATTGGGGCGGATTGTTCCCAGGCTGAGATTCTCGAATATACCAAGCTATTCAAGGAAATCTGTGATATTTTTGCTTGGTATTATGATGAGATGCCAGGTATTGACCCTCGGATTATCGAACATGAGATTAAGACTTACCCCAACGCTAAGCCTGTTCGACAACGTTTACGCGTCGTGAATCCTAGGAAAGCACCCACCATTAAGGCAGAAATAGAGAAGCTGTTGAAAGCCGGTTTCATCTATCCCGTTCCCTTGACGAAGTGGGTTTCAAACCCCGTTCTGGTGGATAAGAAGCAGGGAGCGATCCGAATATGCACTGATTTCCATGATTTAAATCGTGCCTGTCCTAAGGATAACTTCCCCACACCATTTATAGATCAGATTTTGGATGAGTGTGTGGGTAGCGAGGTGTTCTCTTTTATGGACGGATTTTTTGGGTATAATCAGATCCAGATTAAACCTGAGGACCAACACAAGACTGCATTTATTTGTCCTTGAGGAATGTTTGCATATCGGAAGATGCCTTTCGGCCTTAAAAATGCCAGAGCTACATTTCAGCGGGCAATGACCTTGATTTTCCACGATCTCAAGTCTATTATTGAAGTATTTTTGGATGACCTTGCTGCTCATTCTCGTATGAGAATGCATCATTCCTATCACTTGAGATTGGTCTTCGAAATATGCCGACACTATTCGGTTCGATTAAATCCTCATAAGTGCATCTTTTGGGTGAAGTCAGGTCGTTTATTAGGATTCATCATTTCAAAGGAGGGCATAAGAGTCGATCCCTTAAAGGTTGAGGCAATACTTCAGTTGTCTCCCCCGAAGAATATTCGTCATCTTCAGTGTTTGCAAGGTATGGCAAAATTATTACGAATATTTGTGGTCAATTTTGCCAATTTGACTAGAGGCTTCATGCATCTCTTGAAGAAGGATACTCCCTTTGAATGGGATGAGCGAGCCCAGGAGTCCTTCGATGCACTTAAGCGAACCCTAGCATCGGCCCCGGTGATTAGTCCTCCGGATTATAGCCATGATTTCCTATTATATGTGGCCGCGTCTTTAGAGATGATTGGTATGGTATTGGTTCAGGAGGATGAGGAGCTCCAGGAGCATGTCATATATTATCTGAGCCGAAACCTTATTGACGCGGAGATTCATTATTCTCATGTCGAGAAGCTTTCCTTAGCGACCGTACATGCGGTTCAGCATTTGAGACATTATATTCCCCTTCACCAGACCTCGGTTGTGGCCCATGTCAATCCGTTTCAGTTCATCCTCACACGAAGGATGATTGGGGGAAAGTATAATAAATGGATTGTCATCCTGCAAGAGTTTGATATCGAATTTGTTTTGGCAAAGTCAAAGAAGTCGTTAATTTTTGCAGAGCTTATATCGGATTTCCCGAGCAAGGCCGAGGAGTCAGTTTGTGAAGATATGTTTGTTCATGAACACATCTTATTAATCTCAACGTCTGACCCATGGTATGGAGATATCATAGTATATCTGCAAACACAGAGGACCCCTACTCACCTCTCATGAGATGAACGACGACGATTACGGCACGTCTCTAAGAACTACCTTATAGTGGACAATACTTTGTACTGTCGTGGGGTAGATTCCATTTTACAACACTGTTTAACTCATGAGGAGGTTGAGGTTGTGCTGAATGATTGCCACGGAGGGGCATGTGGTGGTTATTTATCTGGGCTTTCTGCAGCTCAAAATATTTTGAGAGTGGGTTATTTATGGTCGTCGATCTTTAAAGATTGTGTTGATGCGGTCAAGAGGTGCCACCCTTGCCAGGTGTTCGCATGAAATATGCGCTCGAAGCCTGCCCCGTTACATCCCATTATCACCGCCGATCCCTTCACCAAGTGGGGGCTCAATTTTATGGATTGCAGCCCAGCTTCAGCTGGGGAGCACCATCATATTATAGTGGCTATGGATTATTTCACGAAATGGGCTAAGGCAATGCCTAGAGTAAAATGCGACGGTGAGATAGCCGCTCACTTCGTATTCAACCAAATCATTACTCGGTTTGGGATTCCGAAAGAGCTTGTCACTGACCATGGCTCACACTTTCAAAACCGTATGATGGAAGAGTTGGCATCTAAGTTAGGGTATAAGCAAGAGCACTCCTCTTCTTACTACCCCCAAGTGAATGGACAGGTTGAAGCAGTGAATAAATCACTTAAGTCCATTCTCCAACGAACCATCGCACAGAGCAAGACGAATTGGCATATTATGTTATACCCTGCTTTGTGGGCATACCGAACCGCGGTTAAGACTGCCACTAGTTTTTCTCCATATCAGCTTGTTCATGGAGTGGAGTCGATATTGCCAGTTCAATGTGAGATTCCTTCATTGAAGCTAGCTGTGGAACTCTTACCAGACACTTCACCTTTGGAGGAGCGTTTGGTCCACCTCGAGCAACTTGATGAGCAGCGTCGAGATGCCTTGGTGGCTCTAGAGGTTAATAAGTGTCGCGTTAAGGTCCAATATGACAAGTCTGTCCATCCAAGAGTGTTTAGGGAAGGAGACTTGGTCCTTTTGTGGGATCAATCGAAAGAACCCTTGGGGGCAGGGAAATTTAATCCTATGTGGCGTGGTCCTTACATGGTCAAGCGTGCCTATGAGTTAGTCGATTACGAAGGCACAGCTTTGGCGGAGCCTAGAAATGGGCTCTATCTCAAAAAATACTATGCATGATCTTTAGCCAAGGCTGCTTGTTGTATATTATTGTACAGCTTTGCATAGTTAGGTCTTTTTCTTATCATGATCGGGTTTGTGATTAGTTTCCATTTATTTTGGCAGATGTCAATGGAATATTCCACCTACATAGGATTCGCGGATGGTGCAAGCCATCACACTCAGCACTCAGCCTCTACTGCTTGGGTGATTTATACTCCTATGGGTCAGGTACTGTCTTCAGGAGGTGTATGTCTACGGCCATCTTCCAACAATGTTGCTGAATATAGTGTCGTTATCGAGCTTCTACAGGATTCCATTTCACATGGTGTTCTCTCTCTTGAGGTACGTCTTGATTCGGAGTTAGTAGTGTCACAGCTCAATGGTTTGTACCATGTTAGAGATCCGGCGTTATTGAAAAGATTCTTACGTGTGAGATTGTTAGAACGGCAATTTGACAGTATTACATATATACACATTCCAAGAAATGATAATCAAATTGCTGACTCATATGCTAACTACGTGTTAGATTGGCATTTGTTTCATTCATAATAAATTAATCATAAACATTTTTACACATGTAAATAAATAAACCGATCACCATAAAACCTTTTATATATATCAAAAATATGGTAATACATAGTGTCATATACAAAAATGGAGCTTTCAAAGCTTCCATCATATAATACACGGTCGTACAAAACATATCCACTCCCAGGTGTCTAATCCTGTGGAGGGGGATGGTTGTGATCATGATACGTCACTACGGCTCTAGCTAGCCACTGGAATAAACGCACCCATGCGCGTGGCACGCCCACCACCTATCGCTGCATGGCCTCAGGCAAGTCCTCGACTTGCGCCATGGGAACTCTATGAGTCAGTTGCACGAAGTTGGTATGAATGCCTTGGAGCGTTCGCTCCGCATCCGCACCTATGATGTCATCCCCTCTTCCCCTCCGTCTATGACGTGGGAAGCCCTCTGGTCACCGTGGTCCCACATCTGCACATGAATGGTAGATTTCACTATGTGTTGTCACGCAAAAACATGTCTTTTTTATTCCTCATAATCAAGAAAATACAAAAAAATTAAATAACTCAAAAAAATTTAAAGAGTGAGAGTTGAGATTCGGTACCTATCTCTCCATATCCCGATCCTGGTGGCAATGGCATGTCCGGATCCCCCCAGAAATCTATCCCTCCATAGGGGTAGTCATCTATGGCAACAATCTGTCGTCGCCACCATGGAAAGAAGTTAACTGGATATGGGTTGGCCACACTACAACCCCCCAGTCTGTGCATAGCATCTGCCCAATGTCGTTGGGCCAGATCTCGAACCCCGTGGAGAGGAACGTCCACTCTAGGGCTCAATCCTGGAACACGCTCGAAGAAAAATGTGCTCAATATGCTGCTGAACCTGAAGTTCCGTATCCTACCTGCCTTACACTCACTGAGCTGGTGTTTCATGCTGCTCAGTAGTGTAGTACTCCAGTCGTATATGGTCGATCTCATACACTCCACCGCATAGTACATCAGTGGCCGCGAGGCATGATGAAGTGAGGCTAAGCCTGCTATCCTGCCCAGCGTCAGTAGTATGGCCTTTAGGCCCAGCACCTGTATAGCATTGGTGGGAACTTGACTTCCCACCTTCTCGGTATCTGGGTAGCAGTACACAGCTACGTACTCATCGATAGTAAGCCCACCACCTAGCCCACCTCGGGAACGAAGGTTCACCACCTCCCCTCATCTAGATAGACCTGTGATAAAGTATATGTCTTCCACCTCTATAGTGAGAGACATCCCATCTATCCTGAAGGACTCTGAGTCTGGATCCCAATAGTTTACCAGCATCTCTAGAAGTCTTGGTTTGGCCCTCAAGCCACCAAGGCACCAAAACTTGTAGAGTCCGCATCTTCTAAGAGCTTGTTGAGCCATCACATCAGACCTTACAGCTTCCTCTACTTCACCATGCTCGTGCTCTCTCCATTCTAGCACCATCTTGCAAGAGAAATTGCCATTTTGTCCATTAGATTCTTATATATTTCCTTGCGCGGCGTCATACGCGACTGTTTTGCAAACAACCGCGTATGTATGCGGTTTCTAGCCTCTTTTCCGCGTATAGCCAGCCCTATACGGGGAAAAAGCTTCGATATCTGCGTGGGCCACAGCACTCATGTAGAGATGGCCTAAACTACCTCATTTTACCATGAAAATCAACAAAAATTATATTGAAATGCATGAGGAGAGCATGAGTAATTACCTGGAAGAAACGGTTGTGAATTCCGTCGGCTGGATCTCCTGAAATTTGCAGTTGAATATCAGAGCTCCAATGGGTAAAAGTTTCAAATGATTTATATTTTTTACTATTTATAGAAAAAATTTCAAATATTTGAAAATTTTTACCCCCTTTCCTATAGTTTTGACAATTTCTAGCCATTTTGGACCGTTTCTGACATAATTTGTGATGTAGAAGACCATTTTCAGTGTCGTTTCAGCCATTGGATTGACCCGTTCGTACTGATCTCAGGTATAACGTCTATACTGGCATATAGGTTAGGTTCACCACCGTTTGCATTTTGCATGACCTTATGACCATGTCACTATGACCTTAGGTACGAACCCACTCTATTATGTCACGGAACCTTCTTGTTGCTTTAGAAGTGGCATGATATGAGTGGTAGAGCTTCACCTTACATGGGTACCCTAGTTAGCGCCTTATTTGCATTTGGTGCCCATGCCAATGTTTTCTACGTTAGGGTGTGGGAGTCCGTTGTATAGTACTGCCATGACATTTCACAAGAGCCTCATACTCCTCTTGATCTTATGCTGGCCTGTTTCCTTCCGGACTCCCCTTGTGTCAAGTTGTGAATGCATTATCATGAGCTTTGCCTGCCTTATTGAGCTTTATGTCGGCTCCCTTGACATTGTGTTTCAACCATATAGCCCGAGCTTGTCTCATGTCTAGCCATGCAGAGCCATTTTTTATATCCTTCGCAGCTTGATTCCCTTTTACCGGGAGGGGATTTTCCCCCGAGTGTCGATATCCTACACAGGTATCCTTGCATTGAGCATAGGTATGTTCCACTGCTTGGAACTAGTTTTTTTTCCCTTATGAAACTCGTCTCCTCCTAGTTTGTAACTATAAAGCTAGTTTATTTTTTTTTCAAGCTTTTCAAATAACTGAAAAAGTCCAAAAAAATCAAAAAACCAAAAAGTCGGACAAGGAAAGATGTTATCTTTGGCAGCTGTCGAGTCGTGTCGCCTTCGAATAGAACACTGTATATCACATCCATTGGTTGGGTTATAGTTTGACTTAGGAGCTGTACTCGTTTATCTGAGTTTATCTCCACCAACTGGTTAAGCTTCCAGTCCCTATGGAGCCTCTGTTGATGCCTCCTGTGTCACAGAGATGTCCCAGTTTGTATATCGAGTCTATGTTGCCTTCATTCAGTCACCATACGTCGTTATGCTCTTGTTCGAAGGAAGTTGAAACCTGTGTCGGTCATTCCTCAGTTATCTTGACTTTGCATGTCAGTCATTCCCGGTACAGTTACTGGTTTGTGCACTTTATGATCGAGTCCTTCCACATTAGACAACTTTGCTGAGTACCTCGTGTTGGATGATGGGGGATGCCTTAATGCCCTCCTTCCAGGGGATTTCATCCCATCGAATTCAGATCATTTATTCTGGGATTGGAATCTAGAGTCCTTTTGAGTGCCTTGAGACTTGCAGTCATCAATGGTAGGTTCTCTCGCCATCGACAGTTTCTTGGGAATACATCAATGTCCCCTGATTGATGGATTCTCTCAAGTGTTCGACCTCAACACATCTATTCACACTTGTTAGTTTGCACTCTAGTACCTTGATTCCCATTATCATTATCGGTGGGTAATCTTGCGTTTGTTAAACGGTATACATCAATGACCAGTAATCAGACGATGGACTACTATGTTCGACCTCGACACCTCTATTCACATAGTAGGACATGTACTCGTAGCGGTTTGTGTAGAAGACCTTCCAGACTGGTGGCATCTCTTATATGCTACCTCCTTAATCGTGCCAGTGTTCATGAGATTTCAGCTCTCGTGACTTGATTCCAATGTATGTCAGACATTTCCAGCCACTATGGAGATCTTGATCTATTGTATATTTCTAGCCATTTTGGAGATCATGGTCCTTTGTATATCTTCATCATGGAGATTCTGATCTATGTATATTGTACGTGGCGATGACCACATATGTGATATCATGTATTATGCCTATTCATGGCCATTGTACTCTTATGTATCCGGGACTGCTATATGTACTTACAGTTATATGCAGACTTGTATCATTGTACTATGTTGATTGGGTGGTTGGTCTTCCATTTGGGATCCTTCATCACTCCACTTCTGGGATGGACTTATAATGTATTTCGGCCATCGTATGACCCCTCTAACCTCACACATTAGGGGGCATCTATTATAGCGGATTTCACCACTCCAGGTGAATCACACTTTGTATGGCCTTCCCCTGTCCCACTACAGACTCTTTAGACCCCATGGACCATATTTTATCCTTTGATGTTTCCTTGATCATCCCTAAAATTATATAAAAAATGATATACGTGGCTTTTTACCCAATAACCGCGTACATACGCGGGTTTGACTCCTATAACCGCATACATCGGGATGTGTGCATAGTCCAAATCCTTTTGGAGTTTTCCTTGACTTAGATCTGACTCATTCGACTCCTGGCCTTCCATATGCCTTGAGATCACTCGGATTCGACCCTTCATTATCCCTTGTGAAGCTATATAAGGAACCCCTTGGTACATTGAAGGCATATAGAGAGATTGAAAGCAACGAAACTATAGTCCATTGTTGACAGAATTTATGCTTGAGTCTTCATCCTTTTGTCCCTTTGGAGCACTGTTGTGTTCTTCCCAAGCTTTCCTTTTGCTAGTGAGCTTGCTATCGTGAGATGGAGGATTGAGGTGGTGGAGGCCCAAGTGGGGGATTCAGTTTCTTCGGTTCGCAGACGTGCCGTCAGAGGTTGTATATATCTTGTAATCTTTGATTTATATTAATAAGAACTATCTTTTCCTGTCCAATTATGTGTATTTGATTGAATATTGTATCCATTGGAATATGTCAAATGCTTTTACATTATTGATTATATATGCTAGAATAGATCTAACACCATGATATATAGTATGCTTGTATTGTTTACTTGTTGTTGAGGAAGTATTATACAATTCAAGCTAAAGATTGGAAAGCTCGACGGGGATCTACTTCAACCGTCCGGAATAAGGTACGAGGTCTGATCCTTTAGTGTTAGACATTTTATTTCTATTGCATATTGGGAAAGATTGATTTCTGGAGTCAAAGCTGTCTGTTGTGGTACCCCAAGCCATAGGAATTTCTCTCCGTAACACCACAGTCGCTACAAAAACAAGCAACTTCTGAAAACAGGACGAGAGTTAATCTTCAAAATAATCTGAAATTAAAGCATGGCCCAAAAATAATGGATCCAAACGATTCAAAACAACATTAAAATCATGAGGGGGACCAAAATTTGAAAAAATTTGGGGAAAATAGTTGCAGCTGCAACAATTGGCGATTACCTGGTGAACCTAGATCTCTGGAGGAATATTCCTTGAGTGATAGACTGTTTAACAACAAACGAACTTATTGAATTCTTCCAGCTATCTGGATTTATTGAATGGCAACTGTATGTACTTTTAATCATTGATGATAGTCCGATTTGGGAGAGTGGAAACCAGGACTTCTCAAGTCAAGATAACTCTTTTGAGGCCTAAAGATGAGATTCATTGTTACCTCTGTCGTCAAGTAGCTTTCGGCTTGGACACCACATGATTGCAGCATCTGGTAAATAGAAATATTCATTTGTTCCTCATTCCCATGCCACTTTAGCATTTTCCGTGCTTTTGGACTTTTGTCCTTTTCATATGAGTCCTCCTGTATGCCTTTCTTTCTGAATTTTAATTCAGGCTCCTCTATCCCAAGTGTCCCTTTGTGTGAGAGGTGTATTCACGTTTCAACTCAAGGATGGAGAGGAACTTTCGGTGATTTAGTACTTATATGGTTCTGCATTTGGTTGATTTATAATGCTATCATAGGAGATTTTGACTCTAAACAATAAACAGAAGAGATGGAAGCTCCTCCTAGATCGGATCACTATCCGCTGTCTGTGGTTCCCATGCTAATCAATGAGATTGACAATCGAATGATGACTGCCTCTATAACATCTAAGGAGATAAGCAAAGCTCTCCAAGGAATGAATCCTGATAAAGCCCCCAGTCCTGACGGATTCATGGCCAGATTCTACATATCTTGCTAGGATATCATCCAAAAAGATCTGGTTAAAATGGTGAGGAAATCCCAGAACTGCAGCAAAATAGGAGGGAGCACTAACTCCTCCTTTCTAGCGTTAATTCCCAAAGAGAAAGGTGCCCAAAGCTTCTCCAGATTCCGCCCTATTTCCCTTTGCAACACAGGGTACAAAATCATCACCAAACTTATAGCAAACAGAATCAAAAAAGTCCTCCCCAGGATCATTCTGGAGAACCAGGGGGGCTTCATCCGGGGCAAACAAATTCAGGACAACATTATTCTTGTTCAAGAGGCAATTCACTCAAGCTGCCAACGGAAGGAGAAAGGTATGATAGTCAAATTGGATCTCGCTAACGCCTTTGATAAAGTTCGGCTAAATTTTCTCTTTGCTGTGATGCTCAAATTGGGATTTCACCCACAGATGGTTTGCTGGGTTAGAGCCTGTATCTCGGGGCCGTGGATCGCCCCCCTGGTTAACGCGATACCTGTTAACTTCTTCCATGCCTCAGGGGCCTCAGGAAGGGTTTTCCTCTGTCCCCCCTGGTCTATGTCATCCAAGCGTCGGTTCTATGTTTCCAACTGGATAAGAGCCTTCAACAACGCTCTCTGATCGGTCTCTCAATATCTCCTAGAGTGAAGAGAATTAACCATGCTCAATTTGCCGACGATACCCTCCTTCTGGGTCAGGTCAACCTTTCCACGGCAAGGTCCTCTAAGAAAGAGTTGGATGCTTACACTGAAGTTTCAGGAAGCGAAATCAGCCTGAGGAAAAGAAAAATTTATGGCTGGAACTGCCCTCCTATAGAAATGATTGACATATCCAGTGCGCTGGAAATGGAAGGAACCTCCACGTGGGAGTCCATTAAATATCTAGGAATTCCTCTAGTCAAAGCAGCACCCAAAAGGAGCCTATGGGTGCCTCTGTTGGACAAGCTAAAGGCTAAGATTATGGCATGGGGTGCAACCTGGCTAAACAAAGCAGGGAAAACAATCCTTATAAATTTTGTTCTTACCTCCCTTCCTGTCTACCAGGCGTCGATCCTCTTAGCCCCGAAAGGAATTGTGAAAGACATTGATAGCCTCTTGAGAAAATTCCTCTGGGAAGGGGGAAGAAATGAAGGAAGAAAAATGCACTTAATCAGCTGGGAAAAGGTCAAAGCCCCTAAGTGGGAAGGGGGGCTGCAAATCATAGATGTGGCCACTCATAATCTGGCCATGGGAGGCAAGATCCTTTGGAAAATGATAAGTGGAAAAACCACTTGTAGCTCCAAATCCCTTAGGACTAAATACTTCTGTGGACACAAATAAATGTGCCTTGATCGTCCCCCCTGGACTAGACAAGGCTCCCTTATTCTTTCTCTCTGCCTAAAATCCCTTGAACTGATTACCTCCACACTCACTTAGATCCCGGGGAATGGCATCAAAATCAAATTCTGGGAGGATTCCATTCTAGGGCAGACCCCTTTAAAGCTCTTGGAGGGGATGGATAACATCAAAAACTAGCTCCACTCTAAAAGCAAAGTCACCCTTTGGGACTTATCTATCTGGAATCAGGATGACTCTTGGCATAAGTGGGACCTGAGGGACTTCCCGCAGAATCTAGAAATTGAAGCTCATTCCCTTTTGGATGCTCTCCAAGGGCTTACCCCCACCTCATCCAAGAAGAAGGACAAAACAGGTTGGGGCTCTTCGTCTGGCCTTTACTCAGGAGCTGCTGGCTTTTCAACCTTAAAGGCTATCACTTGGGTTGCCCCTGACCCCATGGTGTGGATAAATCTCTGGCTTCATCCCTCCCTCCGCAAAATTGATCTCTTCTACTGGTCCCTTCTGCACGATAGTATTCTTTCCTGGGACAACCTTTTAAAAAGAGGCTGGGAAGGGCCCTCACGATGCCCTCTCTATGCCTGCCATGAGGAAACCTCAGTCCACATTTTTCTTTAGTGCCCCTTTGCTTTGGAACTGTGGAATATCTTTCTGCATCAGCTGAATATGACCCTCCCTCCTTCTGTTACCTCTTTGTTTTCCTCCTGGCCCGAAATAGCCCCCTTCTCCTTCTACAAGTTGAAGTTGCTAAAGCAGCGCTAGATGTGGATGCCAAAAATCCTCTGCTGGAAATTGTGGCTGGAACGTAATAACAGAATCTTCACGGATATGGCGAGGACGCCGCCCCAAGTGGCTCTCAAAGTGAAAGCGCTGTTGGGAGAGTTGGTAGCTACAAATACTAAAATCACCAACGAGGCAACCCCTGACAAATATTAGTACAGCTGGTTTCATGATCTAGACTCCTCCCTTCTTGCCAGAACCAAGAATACCCCCAAGCACTACTCCCCGTGGAAAATTAGGTTAGAGGAACAAGAGTTCATAAAGTGGATATCTTCCCTAGAGGCGCACATTCTGCATGTGGATGGGGCCTCGAAAGGAAATCCCGGACCTGCGGGAAGTGGGGGGGTCTTGCTCGACCATTCAAGGAAAATTGTCCTCAACTTCTCCTGGGGGCTGGGTCAGACCACTAATAACATAGCTGAAATTATCGCCATCTGGCAAGGATTGGCTCAGGCCAGAATATTATCCATCAAGAATTTGGTTATCATAGGAGATTCTAGAATCATCATCCAAGCCCACAATTTGAAGAAGGCCCCTAATAACATTGGTTTGGATCACTACCACCGGAAGGTTATAGCCCAGATGAAATATTTTGAAGAATTTAAGTGCTACCACGTCCTTAGGAATCTCAACCAGATGGCGGATCACGAAGCCAATATAGGTGCCTCCCTGAGCAAGGGAGCGATCCTCGTCAATGGGACTGAAACACATGAGCCTATCCCTTAGTGAACGTGGAGAGCGGGATGAAAAGAAATCCCATGTCAGGAAAGAGAGTTGTCGGATAATAGACAGAGAGGAATCCAAAGTGAAGGCGTGCAGAAATGAGGCAATCGAGGAAAGGAAAGTACAGGTTCATGACAGAATTTGGACAAAGCCTTCACATGGCTCTTGCTCATTTAGTACCGGCTCTACTATCATGGGGATTAGCCTCCAATCGTCGCCCTCCAGGGAGTCAAGTATCCAGCGTGGGCAATCTGAGGAAATTGACGAGAATCAGATAAATTGATTGAGGAGAAGGCAGGATCGGGCCTATTTCAGGAAGCCCGCATTGTGCCCTCTGCACGCTGCTCAGTAGATCAAAGAAGGCATCTCCCGGTTGCTCATAGAGGATGCGCAGGATTCTAGTTGGATCGAAGGCTAAGCCGGTCAAGGATGGATGCAAGCTCGTCCTCCATGAACTTCGAGGCAAGACTCATTCAGATTCAGAACAACCTGGACGAGGTGAAGAACACAGTAAACAGGCTGGAGGTCAAGCAGACAAGGATGAAAAAAACTGGAACAAGTCGCTGGGAATCCATGACCCAGGAGCTCAAAGAACTCCGTGAGGAAATCTTCGAGGACAACATGAAAAATATGAAGGACCTTGCCAACATCTCAGGAGGAATTGCGGATGGTAGAATTAGAGAAGAAGGTAGAGATACTGCTCAAGGAACATGGAAAGACTCCAAAGATAGAACGTTGAGGCAGTCCCATAGCCAATCACAGTCGAATTTCCTTCTTTCGGCTATGTTTTTCCATGCAAGACTGGTTTTCCTTACTTTGAATGCGTTATTATGAATGGGTTATTTCTGTTTAGCAAAGTCTAGAAGTTTTGTAAAGGGATGTGTTAGTATGACTATGCCCATATCACTGGACACAATGTATATGTTGGATCAAAACTACTGTATGTAATGCTGCTGGCAGCCGTTTAGCCAGAAGTTAATATAAAAGCCCCATAACCGTTTTAGTATAAAAAATAATAATAATAAACATCAACATATATATATATATATATATATATATATATATATACATAATAATTAATAATGTCTTTACGAAAAGACATGACTCTTAATGAAAAGGTATTTCGCCAAAATATAAATAGAGGACCCTCAATTGTAACTTATCACTTATCTATCCAATTATCAATATATATTTGTCCTATTAATGGCTTGTCGAATATTCCAGGTGTTCTAGTAATATTGATTGTGTGAAGTGAATAAATATTCGCTTCTTTTGGTATCAGAGCTAGTTTGTGATCGATGCCTTTGGCCATATCATGATTTTTAATCATAATCCTAGGGAGTCCCTAAATTTATGGTCTTTGACCATGTTAAAAAAAAGAAAAGAAAGTCAAAATAAAAAATAAAAAGGAAAGAGAGTTAAAAAAAAATGAAAAAAAAAGTAAAAACTAAAAGGATGAAAAACAAAAAAAAAAAGGGAAAGAAAAAAAAAGTTAAATAAGAAAATATAAAAGTAAAAGGAAAAAAAAACGAGGGTAAAAATGAAACCACACCTGGTTTCTCAAAGTGGGTTTGGGTTAGAATATAAAAGTGCATAATAATAACTACTAAGAAGCAAGTGAGATTTGAACTTAGGTGGGGAAGGTAACACACATTCCTCCCAACCACCCAATCTACTAGAATTTTACAAAACTTAAGGGAAAAAAATCTAAAAGTACATAATAATTGCTACTAAGAAGCAAGTGCGATTTGAACTTGGTGGGGAACGTAACAATCATTCCTCCCAACCACCCAATCTACAAGAAGTATTTATCAACATTCAAAAAGAAAAAAAGTATTATTATTATTATTATACTTACTTAACAATTGTATTAAGTACAATTATTAAATTACAAGATTAAAGAAAAACAAGAAGAAATCGAAGAAGACAAGAAGTCGGTCAAAAGGAAAACCAACTATCGTCAAAGAACACCAGAAGTCGAGAATTATGGAAAAGTCTAAATTTTAGAATTGCAGTCCCAACTACAAGTAGCAATTCACAAAGTATTTGACATGACGAAGTTGGATATTTCTAAGGAATTGATGACTCAAAAATATACCAATCAGAATCTAGAAAACCAAAAAATCATGAAAGATGCAGTCAAGAATAACGAAGAAATAAAACGATTAAACAAAATCATCAAAGATAAAGATGACAAAATCACGCAAATTTAGACAAAAGTAACATGTCAAGAAGCAGAGAATTGTCGCCTTCAACAACAGATTGAGGAACTCCAGCAAAAAGAGGAAGACTCAAAAAAAGCGCACAAGTTGGAAATTACAAAAGTCTATAACACATTAACAAGTAATACTGACGAAATATACCGATTAAGAAACCCTAATAAATTATTAGCTACGAAGATCAAGAATTTAAAGAGTACCAAGAAGGTAGACAACTCGAATGAAGATATCAAAGGAAAAGTCCTAGAAAAACAAGTAGAATATCAATGCCTTCTAAATCTTAATCAAGAACTAGAGAAAGAAATCGAGAAGTTAAAAGAGGGCAAAAAGTCACAAGATGAAAGGTTCGAGAAGATTCATAGTAAAAACAATCTAATGGAAAAAAAAATAGTGCAAATCCAGAGAGAAGCATCCAGACTCTCTGAAAAAAAAAAATCGAGGAAGTGAAGGAAGTCATCGCCGCAGTTAAAAAGCAAGCAAAACAAACAACACATACGCCTTATAGACATCCAACTTATAATCGTCATTTTGACCAATGACAGGATCAAAATGAGCATTCACAAAATAGTTATGTTGACAAGCAAACAGTTCGACATACCCATCAACAATTGAGACAACCCATTTCCCAAAACAATCTAAGAGGTCCAATCAAAATAGATCTGGGATGGACCACATCAGATACAATGCGGCAATTCTCTTGGGGAATCCGTAACTCGTATCGTCTTATCTCATCAAGTGTCACAAATGATCCAGAGATGACAGTTTAACTTATTTGGAAGATTGTAGCATTAACGATAGGTTGTGATGTTCCTTCTCATTGTAATTCTATATATCTCATTGATTACATTAATACAGATCTCTTTCCATAAACGTTGTTGTGTTAATAACATTTAGAGATTTCTTCCTTAACCATTAGCTTAGATCAATTATATGTTTGGATACTCATATATTGTTTGCTTGTTTCCACTTCCTTGGCGGGGCTTTGCAGCTGGAGATCTGAAGATTCTGGAGCTTGGATCAATAAAGAGAGAAGAGGATCTGCATATTTCAGGTAGGTGGTCTATCTGTTGCTTTACATTTATGTTTGATCTAGGAAAGTAGATTGTACTATGTATTTGATTTGTTCTAGATCCACTTGGACTAGGGAGATATGGCTTGATTTCAATTGAGTAGATTTATCCGATAACACAGACGACGAAATAGATGTAGAAATCACGCCTAGAGTAGAGATAATATATGAGGACACTAAATCTGTCTCTGAGGCTGAGCCTGAGTACAAGTGGGGGAAAATTTATCATATGCTCCGAGATCAGAAAGTTCTAGATGCAGGCTTGGAGGATTTAACCCTGTATGACAATATATTGAGATCAGGAATCACAAAATTGTCCACAAGACCAGAGCTATTCCCTTACTCCAAGATTGGATGGATTGTGTCTAAGGCTGATGCAAAGGGGATGATCATGTACAATGTTGAAGATAAAGGATTTTCCTCTTTCACCCATGCGTTCATAGCTAAATATTACAGTTTTCCAACCTCGGAAGTCAGCATGACAACTGATTGGATAAACAGTCTGACCATTGATTACATTGGAGTTGCGAAGATGATGAAAACTGAAGGAAAGTCCTTCCAGAAAAAGGCATCCAGGGAATATGAAACTGCCAGTCTCCGCACCCATACAGGTTGGTAGCCCTAATGCTGGACAGGATCTTTGGTAGAGTCGAGGGAAGGTTTTACAAGATTGGGTGGATACCAGTAATGTACCATGTAACCATGATGGTGTAGAAATAATAGATCAATGCTATGTGCAATGATGCTAATAAGAAGCACGGGAAATAGATCTTGCTACTAAGAATTCTCACAAGCATACACAGGAAAAATAGAGAGAAGAAAAGAGACTAAATCACATGAATGAAAAGATGAATATTGGTGTGTGTCCTTCCATTGAATAATGATGAATAATAGTGTACATAAATATTACATCCCTCATAGGAAAATTGAATTGTATGGAAACAACTCATAAAGCTCAAAAAGGCTGACTTACCAAAATATAGCAAACCCCCATAGGTGGCTAAAGAACTTACCAAATCTATCAGGGACCTCACGAGTTGGAAAAAGCATGAGTGAGTTGTCAAGGAGATGGAAAAAACATGCTAATCCTAGAAAATGGAGAAAAAATAATGGAGGATGGGTTGGAAACAAAAGCTCCCAGTTTCCTAGTTGACTAGCTTTTATCTTATCCATAGAAAAGTAGGAAAAGCAGAAAAAGTAGAATCTGCTATAAAGTCCAGTATACTAATTCTAGATGGTCAAAAAGGTGGTCAAGATCAACCCAGAATTGGAAATAAATCATTCCTAGGATATAGATGGCATGTATTGACTTTAAGGTGCAAGTGGATGCCAACTAATTAAGCTAGTGGGTGAATAATTAATCAAATAATGATTAATTATTTTATCCTAAGTTGTGAGTGGGTTTAATATATTCCAACACCCCCTTACAAGTCTGACTTTATTATGGTATGACAAAAAATATGGATGCATATAGGGCCCAGCAACAAGGCTATGGTCACCCTGTAACAATTATTATGTCCAGAAAAGTGAGGAAAGAGGCAAAACCACATGGGGAAAATCCTCCCTCAAGATAGGACAAGGCACAAAATTTGAAATATGTCTTCAACATATCTTCATCTTCACTTTAACGAGCTGACTGAACTGCTTCTGGATGAAGGACTCGCTGAAGAAATCATGAACTCCATGATCATGCACTAGAGTGTATAACTTGCAAGAAGGAAGAGGAGAGACTCTGTGTATCTCATCAACTGATGAAGTAGGAGAATTATCTGAATGCTTCTTTCTGCTATCAAAATCTGATCTGCAAACATAATCTGAAATTGAAAAGATATATGTGCATACTCCTTCCCAAAGAGTACAAAAGTTAAGACAATTTATTTCACACCCAATTCCCTGAATAGTTGCAAAATTGTGATGTGAATCACATGTCAATCTTCCAATATGATGTAGCACATGTATCAATCTGATATGAGGCTGATAAAACTCTGATATATCAGAAATAGTAGCATATGGAACAGCAAGGACAAAGGCTTCGGTGGCTCCATGAGGATATAGGGCTAGAATAGGAAAATTATGAGCAACTGGGGAAAATTGATAGGTCTAAAAATATGAATGATGGATGGGCATAAGATCTAAAGCATGAGTGTTTAGAATAGATCCAAACATGTTTTATATCAGTCCATATATTACTAAGGACATGCATAACCAGCCACTGAAAGTTAGGAAATACTTCAAACCATGTAAGATAAATATCACTACATAAGAGACCAATGAGGAATCAACTAGTGAGCTTGGGATTTGTATAGTCTTTGGATTATTCAGAGGTGTGGTAGATGGTATGGATGGTGGTATTATATGTGTATCAACCTGAAAATATTCTTATAAATCAGAATCCAAAGGATCACATGTAATCATATCATTAGACTCATGGGAATACACTGGTAATGAATCCTCTGTATGAAAGGAGGACATACGGAGATGTTCAAAATATTCAAGAATGCTCTAAGTATTGATGCCAAGAAAAAAGGAGGATATGCTGAAGCACATGAGATCAATTAAGGTAAGTGGTATGACACAAATAAGGCTTGATGTGTCTAAGCAAACATCCTAGAAGTCACTGGGTTGCGCACCATCAATGAGAGAGCTATGCAAAAGGTGTGAAGAATCTGGCACATAGATCTCAGAATCTAAGATAGGAGATTTATAGAACAATGAATGGGTTATAGGATCATAATAAATATAAATATCAGCAGCAGCTCCATATGTTACTTCTTTTTCATCAATAGTATCACAAGAAGAAAAATCACCTTCAAGAGACACAGAAAAAGATGGCTCTTCAATATTTGCTTCTTCATTAAAGGAGGAAGCATTCGAATCAATGAGGGTAGCATAAACATGAACTATATGAGAAAATTCTTCATCATGATCAAATTCATCAAATAATGTAGAGGCCAAGAAATCTTGAGAGAGAGAACAAGAGTAGATGCTAGGTTCGCTCCATGTTTCATCTTCAATTTCCTGCAAACCAAAAGCTTTGTCCAAAATTTTCCAAAGCTCAAATGGAAATTCAGCAGAATATATGAGATGATATATATTTGGAGACATTCCCAAACACATAATTCCATAATCTCTATCACAATTATTTATCCAATCAATCTTCTCTTCATAAGACTCAGGTTCACTCAATGCACCAATGGAGACATCAAAGAGACATTGCCTCTTCAATTATGCACTCATCTTTGGCTTCCAATCAGCAGAGTTGAAAGGAGATAGTAGAGAAAATTTTGAATCCATATTAAATTTGTTGATATTCTCTAGGAGATACTCTCTGCAACCTGCAAAACAAACTAGGAGAAAATCTTGTAAGCTAGACAAGCTCTTCTTCAGAGAGGGATAGGAGACTGGAAGTGCTCCTCAACTCTATAGAACATTATCAACCTTGTAGCTCTGATACCATGTAGAAATAATAGATCAATTCTACATGAAATGATGCTAATAATAAGCACAGGAAATAGATCTTGCTACTAAGAATTCTCACAAGCATACACAGGAAAAATAGAGAGAAGAAAAGAGACTGAATCACATGAATGAAGAGATGAATATTGGTGTGTATCCTTCCATTGAATAATGATGAATAATAGTGTACATAAATAGTACATCCCTCATAGGAAAATAGAATTGTATGGAAACAAATTATAAAGCACAAAAAGGCTGACTTACCAAGATATAGCAAACCCCCATAGGTGGCTAAAGCACTTACCAAATCTTTCAAGGACCTAACGAGTTGGAAAAACCATGAGTGAGTTTTCAAGGAGATGGAAAAAACATGCTAATCCTAAAAAAATGGAGAAAAAATAATGGAGGATGGGTTGGAAACAAAAGCTCCCAGTTTCCTAGTTGACTAGCTTTTACCTTATCCATAGAATAGCAAGAAAAGCAGAATAAAGCAGAATCTGCTGTAAAGTCCTATATACTAATTCTAGATGGTAAAAAGGTGGTCAAGATCAACCCAGAATTGGAAATAAATCATTCCTAGGATATAGATGGTATGTATTGACTTCAAGGTGCAAGTGGATGCCAACTAATTAAGCTAGTGGGTGAATAAATAATCAAATAACAATTAATTATTTTATTCTAGGTTGTGAGTGGGTTTAATATATTCCAACATATGGGGACTATGTTCAATTGGGCAGATATCATAGCAAACAGTTTGTCCTCCTAGATAACTACAGTACAAGAAGGATTGCACTGGCGGAAAATCTGAGTTTTATATGGGATTTTTCTGATCGACTATATACTTTGCTTCCACCCACTTGAGAAGTTAAAGTGAAGTTGGAAAGAAGGAAAAGTGCCCATCTATGCAGCATACCAGATATTTTGGGCTCACAAATATCATAGTTATTACAAGCTGAGTTCTGAGGGGTTCTTAATGACACTATACCAGTTAATTTTCCTTGAGGAATGTAAATGTCTGTCTGGAGGTGTTTTGGAGTCCATAAGTGAATTTGGAGACTACTTCTTTTATGAAGAGGGCACCTAATTAAGTATGTATGGGGGAACCAAATCCCCTTATCTAATTCCCAAGTACGCGACTGACTATGAAGTGAATAAAGAAGTAGTGAGACAACTCTTCTTGGATGGTTTCAGGAGTTGTTTGTTTGACATAAAGAAGGTTGTGTTCCCGCCGATGCCATTTTATGTTGGTGGTTATAAGTTTTCCAAGGTCAAAAGTGCACCAGAGTTCATGAAAGAGTTGGAAATCTTTCATTTTGGTGAAAAGAGTTTTCACGAAATTGATTCTCAAGGAAAACTTGCAGCACATCGTGCTCTCCTGAAAGGGAACTTCGAGTACATTGATCATTTGGATAAATATGAAGAAGTATACTGAAATGCTTGCAATATGACCACTCTGAACAAGCGTCTCAGGAGGAAGATCACAGTGTCGGGAGGCAAAGGCATTAGAAGCAATAATCCCGAACAGAAAGGACAAGTCAAAGAGGCTGCATAGAAAGAAAAGGAGGAAACAGCATGAAGATTTGCAAAAGGTGCAAAGAAACTGTTGGCCGAAGAGGCCAAGAGAAAAAATGAAGAGGAAGAGTAGAGAATAAAAGATGAGGAGCAGAAGCCAAATGAGGTAGAAGAAAGATTGAAAAGGGAATTAGTAGACAAAGCTAAAGAATAAGATGAGAATATAGTAGAAGAGCTCAAATGGAAAGAGAAAGAAGATCGGGATAGGGAAGCCTAGGAGCATAATACGATTAAGTATAATCCAGAAATTCTCCCTTCCACCTCGGGATATATACTGACAGGAGGTCATCTCCCTATTGTTGAGTTGGGGTTGGTACCTTTCACTCTGACAAAGTAGCATGAAGTTGCGAATTTGGAAAATGTATTCTTTGACCCCAAGCGAAAATCAATTGTATGGAGATTCGAGAAGACATTGAAAATGGGTACCCAGCCCGAAGTTACCAAGGTGACTAACAAAACTGTTGTAAATAATATAAAGGAGGATCCAGAACAGATGGCCTCATTTGGTATTGCAACTGCAGATGTGAATTCCTATAATGTTAGTAAGCTGAAAGGAGCAATTGACCAATATAAAGATAAAATGGTACAAATGAAGGAAACCTTGAGGAAGGAGGAGAGAGTAGGCTGAGAAACAAAGAGGAAGTATGATGCCACCCTTTCAAAATTAGAGAAGCTTCAGCAGGATTACCAGATTTTGGAGGTAGAGAAGGATGCTTTGAAACTGTCAAATACTATCCTTCGTGGAGAAAAGAAGGACCTAGAAAGGAAGATGAAAGAGATGAAAATACAAAGGTCCGCAGGTGACAAGAAAGCAGAGGAGTATAAAGTTCAAATTGTAGAACTAGAAGCACAGAATAGTTCCTTATGGGTACTATTGAAAGCATCTAATGAACGAAAAATGGACATAGCACCTCTTAGAGAGCACGCTCTCTTGCTCAGAGGTAAGATACATCAAGTTCAGGTGAAGCTACCAGAGGAAGTTTACAGAATTAAGCAAGTAGAAGACAGATTGCAAGAGATCTCAGTGATATCTACTGAATTCAAAATGAAGACTCGGGAAATTGCAGAAACTAATCAAGGTCAATTGACCTGGTTGGAAACTAATAAATAACATCTGGAAAATGCACCTATGAAGAGTCCAGAAAGGTTGCAGATTGAGTATGATATCATGAATTTTAGTAGCAAGGCTACTGAGAGATTGATAGTCATGGTTGAGAAGACTATGGAAAGATGTATGTAATTCTACAAACAAAGTGCTTAAAACCCATAACAGATGCCATACATCTTTAGCGAAGAGGCTGCAGGAGTTTCCAGATCAGGAGGAGCATTTGAAGTACATGGATGACAGGTTGTAAGAGGATGAACTTCATATACAGTTGGTTAAAGGTATGAATGAAAAGGTGGTAAATATTTTGGTGGCTCAACCCACAGTCATTAATTGCCTATTGGAGGACCAGCTTCGAGTAACTCCACAAATGGTTGCAAAGATAAAATCACAGTTGTCCAAGCACAAGGTTACAATTAGATTTTTTGAACCAATGGGCTTCGAGACCATAGCTGCAGATGTTGTTGCATGGAAGCAGTTCGTGAATGGATCGAATGGGCCCACTTGATTTGTGTTGTCTTATTCGCATGTGGAGATATTTTATGTAATATTTTTGTTTTTATTCCATTTTCCTAGTGAGCACACTAGAGGAAAAAAAAAATTGTAACTGAAGAGTTGGGGAATCCCAAAGGGCATGGATAACCAAAAGTCATTTTGTAAATGTATAAGTATAGGTAGATTAGAATAGAGAAGGGACTTTTCTAGCTCTCATATGCTGAAAATTTTTGTAAGGAGAATTATTTCTTTTTATAATAAAGAGGACTAAAATTTCGCTGGAGAGAGGACTGCATGAGTTTCAAAGCATGTTGTGTAGATCGTTGAATGAGGAATTATTTCTATTTTAGCGTATTGTACAATTTGTGAGATCGTTCTAAACCTGCTGAACTATTTATGTGTTATGAATGATTTAATTTTATGTTATGAATCTTATGCAATGAATGAGTGATGAATGCTTTAACTTCACAGAGTTATCTTTGTGTTATTTCTCTGTTGTATTTATGTACTCATAATTTGTCACCTATTTGTAGAATTCTTTGTGCAAACAATGAAGTACATTACTCATAATACTATTAATCTTGCTCCCTGGGGATAGTTTAGATTACATTAGAATAAATTAGTTTAGATTCATGTAAGGCGAGAGGTAAGACCCTGCACAGCTCACTACGCAGTTAACTGCTTGTGAGGTTCTTGTTTTGGAAATCACCTACATTTACTTAGGCACTTGTATATCATTCATAAACATAAAATTACATAAATGGTGGACCGGTCCGCAACTAGTAAAATAGATTTAACATTCCTTTAATTCTATGGTAGTCGGGCCACTAACCAGACGGATTCCCCATACCAAACGATAAACGATCTAATTGGGAACGATTATTGGGGAGAATCACTACTGTCGGTACCTGGGAATTTTCCAGGAATCAACAGTTTTGGCCTTAGAAGGAGGGCCGCCAGTGTATGGCTGGAAGAGGAAATTTGTTTGCTTGAAACTATTCCACCGGTCATAACCCTGAAACTAGTTTTTTCTGAAGAACGAGTAAACCCGAAAACTGTAGAACATCTTTACTAGGCTAATTTGGAGGTAGTTGATTACTTCAGGAGATACACAAGTTTGTATGAGAAGAATCTTGGAGGATTGCAAATAATCCTTGAATTACTGAGAAGGGGAGCTCCTAGAAGAACAACCACTTGCACGGAAGATTCAGTTTTGGTAGGGAATTTGGAAGAATTAGTGAACTTGTCCTTACAAGAAATTGTTCAACCACTTGATTACTTGGCACCAGATTCCCTGTATTGTTCACCTTTTCAGTCACCTATTCACTCTCCACCTCAATCTACTCCCCAAATCATGGCTGGAAATATTAATGCTAATGCAAATCCTCCACCAATACTAGCTTGAAGAGCCAGAACCCCACTCAACCTGGCTTCTCCATTGCATGCTTTGCCTCATAATGTTAATAAGTCATTGCCTAAATGTGATTCAGGAGAAGGCATTTCTATGGATGATCACTTGCAGAGTTTTTTCTTGGCTCTAGATCTTTTAGCAGTAAATCCTTCTTTGGTATAAACTTATGAAGAAGCTATAAAAACAGAGTTTGAACTTGAAAGTATAAAAAAACACTCTTTAGAGCTAGAGATAAGGACTATTGGCAGCCATAAACCTTTGTTGTTGACTAGACTGAAAGAGGAAGGTTCCAATGAATTAGAAGGTGTAGTCAAGATGGTACAAAATTTATCCAATAAGATTGTTGACCTGGAGACAGATAAAGAAGCGAAGAAATAATTCAAGCCTTATTTTAAGAGAAGAGATGAAAGTGGTCCATCCCAACCACCTACGCACAATTATTCTATTTTGAATTTCATTGAAGTTGGAATGGACAATTTTTGCACTTTTCATCAGGAGCCTCACTCTGAAAGGAATTCCCCATAGTGGATTAACTCCATGACTTTGGTTATGAACCAATTATTAGATTCTAAACTAACAGAGCCTCCAGTTAAAGAGCAAAAGGCTCATGAACCAAAGGAAGCACCTGAAGGAACTACCATGGTGTTGAGGCCTGGAAATTCGCAGGCAACAACAGCAAGGGATTCTCCCCAGTCAATGTTCCCAATTAGCCCGTGACTGTTTGGTGTAGGGAATCCGTCCGGTTTGCGGTCCGGCTACCGTAGGTCAAGTAACGAAAATAAAGGTTTTACCAGTTGCGGCCCGGTCCACCGTATGTATTTTTTGTATTTTTGACTTAGAGTATGATATGCACATGCCTAATCAACATGCACGGTGATAAAGGATGCGAGGAGTATTAACAAAGTGATGCACAGGTTCTTACCTCTCGTCTTAGAACTCGCAAGCATCTAAATCACTTACTTTTCAAAAGATAAATTACTAACTAAATTATCTCTAGAGAGCTAGATATTAATTCATGAGTAATACAACACTGTCCACATGTTATGGCAAATCACAAATAGTTGTTCTTATGACCAAAACATGTAAACATGAATAAAAGTATACATGATAAGATAACTCATCAATAGTTAAAGAGTCCCATTACTCATAGTGGAAAAGCATCACAAAAATGTACCTGAGAACATTCAGACAAGAACATAGGTTCAGAAAGTTAGAACATTCTCATAGTTAATGAAACACAGGCGAAAATCCAAATAGTTCCCATTGAACATCGTTCATTTAATCACATTGAGACATTCCACATAGCACTTTCTCCAACAGGTAAAATTTGCAATTTCTGGTTGTAAAACGAAATAGTTCCTCTTACAAGCGATAGTTTATGAGTTTTCTCTAGGGGAAAAATCCCCTCTCCATTCTAACTTTCAAATATTTAAAGTAAAACAGTTGACCGCTTGAGCTGCCCCCAAACGTGTGACCTTTCGGTCCCTCAAACGTTTCATATCCCTTTTTTTTCTCTTTTCTGTGCGCACTCATGACCCGCTGAGTAACTGACATACCTTCGAGATCTATGCCTTTGTTGCTATTGGTCTTGCCTTCTACTTCACTTGCCCTCCTTGCGATCCTATAGGTTTCGGTTCGACTTTTTCCAAAACTGCCCAACTTCTTTCTGCCACCTATCTCCCAGCTGTACCTTCACGTCGTGGTAGTCTGAATAGTCTCTTGAACCCAGATACAATCAAACGACATCTATAATTCATTGGGACTGTATTTTCAATAAAAACAAACTACGTCTATAAAACAAGTAATCATCAAGAGAAGCCGTGCACTGCATTCCAGTTCTAGGAACCTTAACAGGTGCTGTCGCCATTGTCTCCTCCACACATGGGCTTGAAAAATTCACTAACGGCGGGAAGAGGAAACTCATCGATGCTTGAAACACAAAAATATCGGCCGGGTAGACTTATTTTAAGCCGCATAAGTGGGTCTCAACAAGCAACGGGCACCCCGAAACCATTTAAATCCTATCGGAGTCAAAAAATTTATGAACTAAAATGTGGGCGCGAAAGCTTCCAGTCGAAAATCGGAAGAACGTCGACATCGGATGACAAGTGATTGGCATAGCCACAACGACAGAAGAGAAAAGGCTACAGACACGTGACCAGAAATTGACACGCATCGGTGGGCGAAGCACTTACATTTCGGGTGCTTAGCTGCTTTGGGAGCCGCAACGGCGGAAGACGAACAAACAACAGCCTCCGATCAATAAAAATGCTAAATGTTTGAAAAACTTTAAAATTTAGCAATGGCCGAACTGTTTCACCTTCGAAACAGCGGTTTTACAAAGGACAATTGGTCCGAATCATCCTTGACTAGCAAAATAAAACAGACTCCAAAATCCACGACCCACTGCCGCTACAAACACAAGCAACTTCTGAAAACAAGACGAGAGTTAATCTTCAAAATAATCTGAAATTAAAGCATGGCCCAAAAATAATGGATCCAAATGATTCAAAACAACATTAAAATCATGAGGGGACCAAAATTTGAAAAAAATTGGGGAAAACAATTGCAGCTGCAACAATTGGCGATTACCTGGTGAACCTAGATCTCTGGAGGAATATTCCTTGAGTGATAGACTGTTTAACAACAAACGAACTTATTGAATTCTTCCAGCTATCTGGACTTCTCGAATGGCAACTGTATGTACTTTTAATCATTGATGATAGTCCGATTTGGGAGAGTGGAAACCAAGACTTCTCAAGTCAAGATAACTCCTTTGAGGCCTAAAGATGAGTTTCATTGTTACCTCTGTCGTGAGGTAGCTGTCGGCTTAGACACCACAGGATTGTAGCATATGGTAAATAGAAAAATTCATTTATTCCTCATTCCCATGCCACTTTAGCATTTTTCGTGCTTTTGGACTTTTGTCCTTTTCAAATGAGTCCTCCTATATGCCTTTATTTCTAAATTTTAATTCAGGCTCCTCTATCCCAAGTGTCCTTTTGTGTGAGAGGTGTATTCACGTTTCAACTCACGGACGGAGAGGAACTTTCGGTGATTTAGTACTTATATGGTTCCACATTTGTTTGATTTATAATGCTATCATAGGAGATTTTGACTCTAAACAATAAACAGAAGAGATGGAAGCTCCTCCTAGATCGGATCACTATCCGTTGTCTGTGGTTCCCATGCTAATCAATGAGATTGACAATCGAATGATGACTGCCTCTATAACATCTGAGGAGATAAGCAAAGCTCTCCAAGGAATAAATCCTGATAAAGCCCCTGGGCCTGATGGATTCATGGCCAGATTCTACATAGCTTGCTGGGATATCATCCAAAAATAGCTGGTTAAAATGGTGAGGAAATCCCAGAACTGCAGCAAAATAAGAGGGAGCACTAACTCCTCCTTTCTAGCATTAATTACCAAAGAGAAAGGTTCCCAAAGCTTCTCCAGATTCCGCCCTATTTCCCTTTGCAACACAGGGTACAAAATCATCACCAAAGTTATAGCAAACAGAATCAAAAAATTCCTCCCCAGGATCATTTCAGAGAACCAGGGGGGCTTCATCCGGGGCAGACAAATTCAAGACAACATTATTCTTGTTCAAGAGGCAATTCACTCAAGCTGCCAATGGAAGGAGAAAGGTATGATAGTCAAATTGGATCTCGCTAACACCTTTGATAAAGTTCAGCTAAATTTTCTCTTTGCTATGATGCTCAAATTGGGATTTCACCCACAGATGGTTTGCCGGGTTAGAGCCTGTATCTCGGGGCCGTGGATCGCCCCCCTGGTTAATGGGAGACCTACTAACTTCTTCCATGCCTTAAGGGGCATCATGCAGGGTTGTCCTCTGTCCCCCCTGGTCTATGTCATCCAAGCGTCGGTTCTATGTTTCCAACTGGATAAGAGCCTTCAACAGCGCTCTCTGATCGGTCTCTCAATCTCTCCTAGAGTGAAGAGAATTAACCATGCTCAATTTGCTGACGATACCCTCCTTCTGGGTCAGGCCAACCTTTCCACGGGAAGTTCCTTTAAGAAAGAGCTGGATGCTTACACTGAAGTCTTAGGCAGCGAAATCATCCTGAGGAAAAGCAAAATTTATGGCCGGAACTGCCCTCCTATAGAAATGATTGACATATCCAGGGCGCTGGAAATGGAAGGAACCTCCATGTGGGAGTCCATTAAATATCTAGGAGAGGATCTCGTGGCCAGTTAGTATTTCATGCTTGTCAAGCTTTGCTTTGGTATGTCTCATTTCTTTCAGGAGTTTTGACTCTTGATAGCTTTTCGCTTGTCTGAATTTATGGCATGGGATCATTTATATATGATATACCGTTTACCCTGCTTCCTTTCCGTGGGTATTTTGCTGTCACCCCCTAGGATACTTAAGATGTGAAATGGATGGAGCCTCAAAATAGTATTCCAGACTCTTTTTACTTCTGAGCTATTTACAGGGTTAAGTAAGACTTTACTGAATGCATTGTCGGTTAGGAAAACAACTACTAGAAGATATTTCATACTTTAGAGCACAGTACTTCACTCAAGATCCCAGTTAATCAAGAACCCTGATGTTTCCATTGCAACCAAAAGTTTGCCTCTTTATTACAACCAAAAACTAGCAAAGCAATAAAGGAAAATAGCAGCAAAGCAAATAACCAAAAGATGCAAAACATCAAATCAATAAAGCATGAAAACAGCATCTAGTATTACGAAAGCAAACAATTTATTTATGTACAAAAGAAAAACAAAGACTTTGCCCATTCCTGAAAAAATTTAAAATTAGAGAGCTAAGGAATGAGCCGGGTTTTTAGGCATGAGTTATCTAACCATGATCCAACTATGTTGTTATTGAAATGGAACCCATATCTAATATCCTGCGGTCATCACTTTCAGCCTGGGGAAGTTGAAGGAGCTCAGGTTGAGTGTCCATCATAGAACTGGCCCCTTTTGAGGAATGATGTCTTAGCTTAAGCTCAGTCAGGTAGTTTCCCAGGATAGAATCAGCAGACTCGTTGCCTTCTCCTAACTTAGTGACAGTATACTTCATGTATGGTTCTCTCAGAATTTTTATTTGATTTGGGGTACCCTTGAGAGGCAACAACAGGTGAGACCAATCTGAAGCAAAATAACCTTTCAACCTGGCAGCCCAATCTCGATTGAGAATGATCCCATATCCCCTTGGTATGTCAGCCACCATAATATCAATAAATTGACATATCTTGTTGTTTGCATCCAAACGAATGAGGACATTCTTCATTTCTCCCACCACCTTGACACCTGTGCGATCTAATTGCGTTACTTCACAAGGTGTGGACTCTAGCTGTCCGTTAATATTTTTACAAATCTCAAGGGGCATCGCATTCACTGCTGCTCCAGATTCCACCAAGCAGTTATGCACATTATAATGCAGCATTTCTAGAGTCAAAAGAAAAGGTGGGGTGTCAAGGTTTTCTTTCCAACCTAGTTCTTGGTCTTCTTCCCCTAGTTGTTTTTGAGTAGATATATCCTTTGCTAGCTCTTGAGTTTCATCAAAGTTTTCCCCACTAACACCTGTCTGTTCTTCTACAAGTTTGACAGTCTCAGTGATCGGCTCAGTCCTTTGGTTGAGGGTATTGTTCTTATGCGTTTTGCCCTCGTCCAGTTTCTTAACATTTTCCTGCACATTGTTTATTTTGGAAATCATTTCATTGTCTTGGCCTATGACACCCATGTCCTTCGTAGATGTGCATTCAGGTTTAGGAGTGTCATTTTCCATGTCAAAAAGTGAAATACCATTCCATGAGAACATAGTATCATCCTCCAGTTTTCTTATGATCTGTTTCTCCTTTTCCTCCTCACCACTGTCCTTAATCAATTTAGGATCCAACAACTTATTCATCACCAATGTCATTGAATGTAACCATTGAGGACACTTCTTCTCAGAATGAGGTTGTTGGTGAAAGGTACAGAAATTATCCCCTCCTACTTCTGTTATGTTTATTGATGCCGAATTGGGAGGAGGGACTTGCCATTGGTCATTGTTTTCTCTTTTTGGATAGTGAGGCTTATAGGATTTCTGAATGTCCCTTTCCCTTTCCAGATCTATTATTCGGTTGGATAATTTCTGGAACACTTTCATCATTCCCTGATAATCATGTGATTGATCTTCTCTAGGTTTAGGCAGTAGTGAGATTCTTCTGGCAGTAATCTTGTCTTCAAGTGGATCCGGATAATCTTCTACACTCTCACTTTCAGCCTCTACCCTTTCAGCCTCTTCATAAGTTTCTACCAGGGTAGGCTTGAGTTTCATCTTGGAAAACATGGCCAGCTCAAGCCCTAGGGCTGAGGTGTAATACTCAATTAAAACCTTGTCCGAGGGTCTGTCTACTGCAGAAAATTTTTTTAGGTACAGTGAAAATCTCTGAGTGAAACTATGTACCTTTTCATTCTTCTCTTTTCTTAACCGACCAAGACCTTTCATTAATGAGGCATGTGTCTTTTGGGCTATGTATTTACTTCTGAAAACTCTTTCAAAGGTGTTCCAATCAGGAATGGAGTTTGTAGGCAGACTGAAATACCAAGATGCTGCTGCTCCTTTCAGAGTGTGCGGAAACAACCTACAGACCACATCTTCATACTCCCCAGCCCTTAGCCCTTCTAATGCTAGGTAGAAGCTTTGAAGGTGATCGTCTACAACAATCCCTTCCTCAGGGTCGAACTTAGGCAAGAGCTTGTCAAAGGCTGGAGGTAGATTGTGCAAAGGAGGTGTTAAGTTCAGAGGGGACCTAGCTCTCCATGCCGGCAGAGGGTTGGGTTGATTACCAGCCATGATCAGGTGGTAAACGAATAAGCCACTGGAAAAAAACAGTCCTTCAAGGATATTACCGGAATCTGCAAATACTTGGGTTAGGTTGAAAGCTTCAAAACATCTGCTGGTAGGATAGTCTCGAGAAATTTAGTTCCATGGCCAGCCACTTACTGGCGTCCCTCCTTCTAGCGCCAAATTTGTTGAGGCCTGGAAATTTGCAAGCAGCAATAGTAAGGGATTCTCCCCAATCAACGTTCCCAACTAGCCCGTTGACTGTTTGGTATAGGGAATCCATCCGTTTTACGGTCCGGCCACCGTAGGTCAAAGTAACAAAAAAGGGGTTACCGGTTACGGCCCGGTCCACCGGAATTTGTAATTTTTTTGACTTAAGAATGGAATTCAAGTATCTACCTAATTATGCAGGGTGGTGCAGGATGCAAGGAGCATTCACAAAGTGATGCACAGGTTCTTACCTCTCGTCTTAGGCTCACCAGCACCTGAATCACACATGCAGCTATGCAATGACCTAGTTATCTATCTATCTAACTATCTCTATCTACCTATCCCCAGGGAGCCAAATTGTATTTAATATATATGAGTAATGTGAATGTGCACGCATGATAACAGCAATTACAGATAGCTGACATTTACTTTTACAAGCATGAACAATGAAATATATTTCCACAACCAGATAGCTAATTGTTTTATGATAAGCCTACATTACTCATGGTGGTTATTTCGTAAATAAATCAGAAATCATTTAAACAAAGACATAGGTCATAAAGTTAGAACGATCTCATGATTCATGGACACAATGCTGAAAAACAAAGTAGTTCATCTTTCAACTATCCATGGCAAAGCATTCGAAATCCCACCGATCTTCTTTCAACAGGCAAACTGTAAATTTTTATTGCAAAAGGAAATAGTTCTTCTTACAATAAGTCATCACCAGTCTTACTTGGGAAAAAATCCCCCTCTTCTCTCTACGCTTCCTACTTTTATACAAAAAGGTAAAATGGTTGGGCTGCCCAATGTAACCTTTGGGCTTCCCAACCTTTTGCTTTCCCAATGCTTCATTTCTCAAAAAGCTTTTACAAAATTATTAAATTATTACAAAGTTGACCGGTCCTTTATGAGGAGGGTCCCGCTTGAATTTCTACGAACTTCTTCCACGCTGCTGCTTCAGCAACAAGGCCTTCAAAAGCGCATGGCTCCAGGAACTGAAGGTTGATGTCAAACTTCTTGACTTGGTTCCTGATGGCCTCGATCCTTGCTGGGCTCAACCGAAGTTGATCTTCTAGGAACTGCAAGCTAACGACTGCGTGGCCTACCTCGTTCTTCAGCACCAGGTCATCAATGGCTTTAATCTGCTGTGTTCTGGCCTCTGCATCTTGATATCTTTTCTGCAATATTTCCACAAAGGCCTCATGGTCCGGGAACTCCTCAAGCCTATGCTCAGCCTCTATTTGAAATCGGTTGTACGTATTCAAGAGCCTTCTGAAATATTCTGAGCAAGCTCCCTGCGTCCTTTTTACAGCCTTCTTGAAGTCTTCTACAGTACTGATGGCAAACTCTACTAGGTTGTGATCTCTCTTGAGGGCTTGATGGTCTTCTGCTGCTCTTCCAACTCTATCACCTTTGACAGTAAATACTCCTTCTCCTTATTCAACCCTTGATCTTCTGCTTGCACTTGCTCCAGGTGTTCCTGTGTAGCCTCCTAGGCCTGTGTTTCTTCATGGAGAACCTGCAGTTTAGCTTCAGCAGTCTTCATTTCCCTTTGTAAGTGTTCAAACTTGCGCTTTAGTCTGTTGCCCTCCTATCTTTCTCTCTTCAGGGTATCCTTCAGCTGCTCAGAATATTTCTTGTATGACTCCAGTTTAGTCATCACCTTGTCTATGTTATCCTCTGAAGCATGTAGTATTGTAGTTCCTACCCTTATGGTAAGTCTTAGATCCACGTCTGTCCCTATCATAACAGCAGTATCTGTTATCATTGTGCCAGCCATTCCTTATGATTCTACCTTTCTTTCTGTCCTCTTCATTATTCTCTTCATATCCCTATCATAATACACAATATTGAAATCAGGGATTTCCTTGCCCTTTTCCTGTACAAAAGGAACTATTCTGAGCGAAGGGAACACAAGAGTGTCGGCAGCATGCACTTGTGGATCCTGGACCTCTGGATTTTCTATTTCTTGGGTCTGCTCCTCAGTAGTTGATTGTCCTATATCTGTCAGCTTTTGACCTTCTGCTTCCTGCCTTCTTATTTCCTCATCTAGCTTTCTCTTCGCTTCTTCAGCTGCTTTCCTAGCTACTTCTTCAGCCTCTTTGGCTGCTTCTTGTTCCTTCTCAGCTGCTTCTTGGGCAGCTTTTCTTTTTTCTTCTTCTTCGCTATGAAGCCATCCTACAGCTTCCTGTGCTAGCTTCTGGGCCTCCTCCTGACTCCTTTTGGCCTCTTCCTTAGCTCTGGCTTGCTCAGCTTTGACTCGCTCAACCCCTTTTCCACCTTTAGTGGTGATCTTTGGATTGAATCTTCTTCTTAGAGCTGTCAAGTTAGGGGCACTTCGAAAGACAGATTCTTTCTTATCGAAGTGATGAGTATAATCAAAGTGAACCTTATGTTCTTTGCAATGCTCCACAACCTTACCTTGGGAATCACTCCTCTAGAATGGCATCCTGCCAAAATGGAATTTCTCTAATTCTGCTACAAATTCATCAGCCTGTTTCACTTTAGCAAATCTGCAGCTTCCTAGTTTGAATGGCAAAGGGGGGTAAGCGGTCTTCTTGTGTTCAAACATGAATTTGCCTATGCCATCGATGAAAACTTGCCTGACCGCCTCCTTATGGACAATATAGTCGGTTGCGTATTTTGGCAGCAAGGAAGGGGCTTTTGAGCCACCAAACATTCTGAAATACATGCCATTTTCTGTCAAGTAATAGTCTGCGTATTCTTCTATTACTTTCATGGCCCCCTCCGACAAGCAGTCACATTCCTTCTGAAAAATGAGGGTGTGGAATGGCATAATGAACTGTTCGCATACTTCTCTATAGTGGTTGTGGTAAACATGTGCCCAAAAAGGTTTGTAAGCCACGTAGATAGGCATTCTCTCCCTATCCCAGATACATCTGAGACCCGGGAAGGGCTTATGACACAATATGCAGTCTATAAGTATCGAGCTCATGTAAAACTCAGACTTTTTTTGGGTCTCTCCCCCCTGGGCTGCGGCCAAGCAAGCAGACAGACTGTTTGAAACCAGGCTGGGCCAGTTGAAGATTGTCCCATCAGTGGCCACGTGAAAGATGAGAGGTATCCATTCCAGCTTGAACAACCTGCCATGAGCTATTCCAAATATTCTGTTGAGCATCAAGGCTATGAATCTGTATGGAGCCCTTAGACTCGCTGTATCATACTAATTCATTGCTCTAGGCCTGAAAAGTTTCCCTGTTAGCATCATTATTTTCATGGTTTCTATCAGGTCCATTTTAATGTTACTCAACCAGTCATCAGACACGAACACTTCGGGCTCTGGCAGATGGTAGGCCAAGGCTACATAACCAGGGTTGTACGCAGCATAACCTTGATCATTAACATCCTTCAGAATCATTGTTGAGACATCCGCCCGAGGCAGAATCCATCCTATGACTTCCGGGCATGGGAAGAGTTCCGGCCTAGTGGCGACCTTCATGAGTGCCGATCTTTCGATGTTGGCGTAGATGGGTTCCTCTTCCAGTCCCATATCAGGAACCTCTCTTCTGGTGATGAGTCTATAGACATCCCCCCACTGATATTCGGGTTCAACACCAGAGACACATTGAGTGTCCCCATATATATATTCAGTCTTTGTTTCAGCTTCTGCTTGTGGCACTTCGTCCACCACTGGGGCCTTTTTCTTTTGTCTTTTGGACATGGTAGAATTGACTTCTTCCTGCCATAGGTAACATGATAATATTGAGGCATCAAAGTTGCAGACATTTCTATATCAGTGCGCAATATTTACAGCAATTAGTCAATAAAACTAAGATACCAGCTTGCATAACCTAACTGAACTGACTAATAGGCTTATTATGCACATGTTAATGTCCTTGTCTATAAGATGCAACATTACTACACGATATTGAACCATTCCATAACAACAAACTACATCGATATCCAGTATGCCAGTCTCACATGTTTAAGGTGATAGTAAGAAAAGAACCCAATGCATATATGTGCAGCTTAAAAGTTGTTTTAATCATTAGAACCATTAAAATGCAGCGTGCAGTACTCAAAAGTTTAGCCTGTGTGTATCAACAAAAGAGATGATCGAACGTAGTTATATGTGGCATGACTGTGGGGGTTCCCTATGCTTTTAACAACATATATCTTAGCAGGAACGGACACAATGAGGAGTCGCGCCGTTTGCGGCAAAACAATTACATTAGTTTGACTACCCATGGTGTTCCAGGCTAAAGATCGACAAATTGCAGCGGATTCTTTCCAACCAGCTAGGGTTTCAAAACAAGAAGTGCAGAATGGCGCGGCGAAACCAATGTTTGAGGGTGCAGATAAAATGAGGCCACAACCGCGAGGAAAACCCACAGGTAATGCAGAAAATGCCTATACAATCCCCTCTTCTGACACAATCATCACTATCCTGGGAATCTTGGTGCAAATGGCGTAACGGCCGTCTGCACCAAACCCCCATCTCTATATGCGGGGTTTACAAGCGAGGCCGCGACCTAAATAATTTCTCCATGAGTTAAAAAATCACCCCGCTGACTGTCAAAACTGGCCCTCCCCTTACTTATGTAGGCTTGAAAACAACGAAACCGGCAAACCGCTAGGGGAAAACTACCATGACCCAAAACTGTCCACATAAACTTTACTGCATGCTTCAAAGGAAAAGGAGATGGTGAAAATAACCTACCTGGCAAGAGCGCACCGCTGACGTGGAGATAACCGCCGAACACGGTGAAAACACCTGGACCGAAAGTACTGCAACGGCGAAACGAGCGAGCACGACAGATAACAGCAGAGCACACTAATCGACAACGATGGAATGATAAACAAACCCCGTGACCCACTCACATATATACAAAATCCACACGTGCGACATAACATGTCGGACGGGAATCCACTCTAAATCGGAGGGTGAGAATGCGGAACCTTCCGCAACGGCGGAAGGCCATAATGTCAATCCGTCCGCAATGTTGGGCGAGACGGGAGAACTCAACAATCGGACGTCGGAGAAAACTTGAATCCGAGAGTTTGAAGCTTTCCACAACGGCGGAAGATACAATCCTAAAAGTCTCCGCTCCGTTTACAAGCGTCGAACGTCGGGAGGATCTCAAGTCGGAGGACGGAAGTCCAAATCCCTCCGCAACGGGGGAAACTAACACAGTAAAAGGTTCCGACTTAAAAACTTGAAGTCATTTAAAAATACATAAGTCAGGAGAAAACTGGAAATCACGATCAAAATCTCGTCTGCAAAGACGGGCTAAAAGATTAAAAAAGCGTCAGATGCCCAATCAGAAAAGCACCCGCCGTAAAAAAAAAAATCGGGAGGTGAAAACTTAAACCCGCCGCAACGGCGGAAAACCAAAGCAAAACAGCTTCCGATTTTAGCAAGCTTCAAATACGTTCCACAGCAGCAATCCAACAGGTTTCCAAAGGCTCTCCAAGGCAACAAGTAGAGCAACCCAGGCATTAAAACAAACATTCTGAGAAATCATTGCATCAAAGTAGGGAAGGAAAAACAAGCTAATCCAAAACAAAGGAGGGTCCTAAAAAATTTTAGAATTTTGGGAAATTGTTGCAGATGCAACACTTCTGTGGACACAAAGAAATGTGCCTTGATCGTCCCCCCTGGACTAGGCAAGGCTCCCCCATTCTTTCTCTTTGCCTAAAATCCCTTGAACTGATTACCTCCACACTCACTTGGATCCCGGGGTATGACATCAAAATCAAGTTCTGGGAGGATTCCATTCTAGGGTAGACCCCTTTAAAGCTCTTGGAGGGGATGGATAACATCAAAAACTGGCTCCACTCTAAAAGCAAAGTCACCATTTGGGACTTATCTATCTGGAATCAGGATGACTCTTGGCATAAGTGGGACCTGGGGGACTTATCGCAGAATCTAGAAATTGAAGCTCATTCCCTTTTGGATGCTCTCCAAGGGCTTACCCCCACCTCATCCAAGAAGAAGGAAAAAAGAGGTTGGGGCTCTTCGTCTGGCCTTTACTCAATAGTTGCTGGCTTTCCAGCCTTAAAGGCTATCCCTTGGGCTGCCCCTGACCCCATGGTGTGGAGAAATCTCTGGCTTCATCCCTCCCTCCGCAAAATTGATCTCTTCTGCTGGTCCCTTCTGCGCGATAGTATTCTTTCCTGGGACAACCTTTTAAAAAGAGGCTGGGAAGGGCCGTCACGATGCCCTCTCTGTACCTGCCATGAGGAAACCTCAGTCCTCATTTTTCTTCAGTGCCCCTTTGCTTTGGAACTGTGGAATATCTTTCTGGATCAGCTGAATATGACCCTCCCTCCTTCTGTTACCTCTTTTTTTTCCTCCTGTCCCGAAATAGCCCCCTTCTCCTTCTACAAGTTGAAGTTGCTAAAGCAGTGCTGGATGTGGATGCCAAAAATCCTCTGCTGGAAATTGTGGCTGGAACGTAATAATAGAATCTTCATCGATATGGCGGGGATGCCACCCCAAGTGGCTCTCAAAGTGAAAGCGTTGTTGGGAGAGATGGTAGTTACAAATACTAAAATCACCAACAAGGTAACCCCTGACAAAGATGAGTACAGCTGGTTTCATGATCTAGACTCCTCCCTTCTTGCCAGAACCAAGAATACCCCCAAGCACTACTCCCCGTGGAAAATTAGGTTAGAGGAACAAGAGTTCATAAAGTGGAGATCTTCCCTAGAGGCACACATTCTGCATGTGGATGGGGCCTCGAAAGGAAATCCCGGACCTGCGAGAAGTGGGGGGGGCTTGCTCGACCATTCAAGGAAAATTGTCCTCAACTTCTCCTGGGGGCTGGGTCAGACCACCAATAACATAGCTGAAATTATCGCCATCTGGCAAGGATTGGCTCAGGCCAGAAGATTATCCATCAAGAATTTGGTTGTCATAGGGGATTCTAGAATCATCATCCAAGCCCTCAATTTGAAGAAGGCCCCTAATAACATTGGTTTGGCTCACTACCACCGGAAGGTTAGAGCCCAGATGAAAGATTTTGAAGAAGTTAAGTGCTACCACGTCCTTAGGAATCTCAACCAGATGGCGGATCACGAAGCCAATATAGGTGCCTCCCTGAGCAAGGGAGCAATCCTCGTCAATGGGACTGAAACACATGAGCCTATCCCTTAGTGAACGTGGAGAGCGGGATGAAAAGAAATCCCATGTCAGGAAAGAGAGTTGTCGGATAATAGACAGAGAGGAATCCAAAGTGAAGGCGTGCAGAAATGAGGCAGTCGAGGAAAGGAAAGTACAGGTTCATGACAGAATTTGGACAAAGCCTTCACATGGCTCTTGCTCATTTAGTACCGGCTCTACTATCATGGGGATTAGCCTCCAATCGTCGCCCTCCAGGGAGTCAAGTATCCAGCGTGGGCAATCTGAGGAAATTGACGAGAATCAGATAAACAGATTGAGGAGAAGGCAGGATCGGGCCTATTTCAGGAAGCCCGCATTGTGCCCTCTGCACGCTGCTCAGTAGATCAAAGAAGGCATCTCCCGGTTGCTCATAGAGGATGCGCAGGATTCTAGTTGGATCGAAGGCTAAGCCAGTCAAGGATGGATGCAAGCTCGTCCTCCATGAACTTCGAGGCAAGACTCATTCAGATTCAGAACAACCTGGACGAGGTGAAGAACACAGTAAACAGGCTGGAGGTCAAGCAGACAAGGATGAAAAAAACTGGAACAAGTCGCTGGGAATCCATGACCCAGGAGCTCAAAGAACTCTGTGAGGAAATCTTCGAGGACAACATGAAAAATATGAAGGACCTTGCCAACATCTCAGGAGGAATTGCGGATGGTAGAATTAGAGAAGAAGGTAGAGATACTGCTCAAGGAACATGGAAAGACTCCGAAGATAGAACGTTGAGGCAGTCCCATAGCCAATCGCAGTCGAATTTCCTTCTTTCGGCTATGTTTTTCCATGCAAGACTAGTTTTCCTTACTTTGAATGCGTTATTATGAATGGGCTATTTCTGTTTAGCAAAGTCTAGAAGTTTTGTAAAGGGATCTGTTAGTATGAATATGCCCGTATCACTGGACACAATGTATATGTTGGATCAAAACCACTGTATGTAATGCTGCTGGCAGCCGTTTAGCCAGAAGTTAATATAAAAGCCCCATAACCATTTTAGTAAAAATAATAATAATAATAATAATAAACATCAACATAT
>LPNX010427886.1:51362-125946 GCA_001517045.1 Pseudotsuga menziesii
TCTGATAATATTGATTGTGTGAAGTGAATAAATATTCACTTCAATAAGCTGCAAGGATCTCAATTTACATTGGAAAAACTGCTCTGAGACACCAAAAATACTCGCCAGCAAGGGAAGTTCCAGAAAGGGATTCCCTCGTCTACCAAGAGTAAGCAATGAAAGTCCTCTCCTGGAACTGTAGATGTATGGGCAGCAAATATAAGGAAGAAGCTATGAAAGACTTGATCAGATTACCCCAACCAGACAACCTATTGATCCAGGAAACCAAGATGGAGAAATAAATGTGTCTCCAGGTAAGCGTAAACTTTAAGAAGAAAGGAGGAAGAATAGCAAGCAGTTCCAGGGGTGCCTCCGAAGGAATAGGAACACTCTGGGAAAATAATAAATATGAGTTAGTAGAATCTAAGCTTAGTCCTCATTGGATTCTAAGTACGTTGTTGCAGAAAGAATCTAATACCCAGGTAAGACTCTTTAACATTTATGTTTTGGTTTCTTATCCAGAGAAAAAAATTTGTTGGAATCTACTACGGGAGGAAAGGAGAAACTTGTTGGGCAATTTTATCCTAGTCGGAGACCTAAATGTCATTCTTAATCAAGAAAAAAGAGGAGGGTCTTTAGTTAGAGATTCGATCAGGGAGCAAGTCGATGAAATTGTAATGGAGTGGGGCCTATCAGATGTAATTCCATCTAAAGGAAAGTATACCTGGAATAATAAGAGAATGGGGCCAGGGCATATTACATCCAGGATAGATAGATTTTTGGTGCAAGATTCCTTTCTTCTTCTTGGCCTGAATCCTACCTTCAAAATCCTGGCATTTGGGCGATCAGACCATAATCCTACCACTCTCGAGATGAAGAAAGACCAAAATCTTGGTCCAAAACCATTCTGGTTCAGCCCATTGTGGGCCTCTCATGATGACTTATTGGGGATAGTTTCCAAAGCATGATCAGCTTCAGTCACGGGTTCACCATTCTATATATGGGGAAAAAATATTTGGAGAGTCAAGAAATCACTCAAGGATTGGGTAAAAAAATTAGAAACTCCATTCAAAGAAAAAGAAAACGCTGCAATTAAGCTAAAGACACACCAAATCACTATGGAAACAAGCCAGGTATTTGCCGAGGTGCTAAAAAAGGAAGTAGATTTGCAACAGGAGCTCCACGTTTCTTGCAGACATGAAGCAGAAGGACTGAGACAGAAAGCTAGATGTCTCTTGCTTCAAGCGAGTAACAAGAACCCTGGAAATTTCCACATGCAAGCAGAGGCCAGGAAAAATTACAAAACCATGCTTGAGATTCATGCCTAGGAAAAAATCATTCAAGATTTTGATGTAATCAAGGCTGAAGCTTCCAAACATTTCAGCGATATATACAATGTTGAAATCGACCCCAATTTTGAAAGTGAGTCCATGGATTTAACCCCAAGGATTGTTAAAAAGAAAGGAAATGAAAAGTTGATGGAAGAGATTACGATGGAAGAAACGAAGGAGGATAAGGAACCGAGCCCTGACGGGTTTAATGTAAATTTCATTAAGATCTGATGGGATATTGTTCAGGAAGATTTATTTAAAATGGTCAAAAAATCTCAAAGGTGGGAAAAGATTGGTGGAAGCTGAAATTATGTTTTCTTAGCGCTTGTTCCCAAAGAGAAACATGCGAATACTTTGGATAGGTTTCCACCAATTTTCCTGTGTAATATTGGATATAAGATAATCACAAAAATTATGGTGAGAAGGTTAAAACACATCCCCCCTTATATCATCCTTGAGAACCAAGGTGGCTTCATTAAGGGTAGAAGAACCTGGGATAACATCATATTGGTGCAAGAGGCAATCCATTCTAGCCAGCAGAATGGTGAAAAATGTATGGTTGTGAAAATTGATTTAGCCAATGCCTTCAATAGAGTGTGTCATTTCTTTATCCTTCATGTAATGTCTAGATATGGGTTTGATCCTAGCTTCATCAGGTGGGTCAAAGTATGCATAAGTAAGCCTTGGACTACCCCCCTTGGTCAATGGAAGGGCGGATAGCTTCTTCCAAGCCTCGCATGGATTGAGGCAAGGATGCCCACTCTCACCATTTCTCTATGCAATCCAAGGCTCTATTTTTAGTCTTCAACTTGAGAAAGCTAGAATATACCAAGACTTAATAGGCATCAGGATGGCCCGACGGACAAAGGATATTAACCATGCACAGTTTGTTGACGACATAATATTACTTGGTGGAGCCAACCAGCTAATTGCTAGAAGGTTAAAAACTGAAATGGACCGTTTTTGTCAAGCCTCTGGAAGTAAGCTAAATCTAAGAAAGAGTAAGATCTTTAGTTGGAATATCAACCCGAGGGAGATGACGAGAATCTCTCGCATTCTAGAAATAGAAGGAGTAACTAATTGGGATTCATTTAAGTATTTGGGGGTACCTGTTTTCAAAAGTAAGCTGAATAGCATAGACTGGAATCCATTGATTGAAAATTTAAAAAAAAAAAATCTAGCTTGGGGAGCTGTATGGCTAAATCTAGCTGGGAAACTGGTTTTGATTAAAGTTGTATTGAACAGTTACCCATTATACCAATGTATTGTCCTATTAGCACCATCCAAAATTCTTGCAAATATTGAATCCATGCTTAGATCCTTCCTTTGGCAAGGAGGGAAAAATGGACACGGAAAGAAATATGCCCTCATCAATTGGAAGAAGATTAAAATGCCACTCATGGAAGGCGGTCTGCAAATCAGAGATTTAAAATTTCAAAACCCGGCGATGGGAGCCAATTTGCTATGGAATTTAATAAATTTCAAGCCATCCTAGAGAATTCAGGACATCTAGAGCAAATAATTCTTAGGGCCAAGGCTCCGGTGCCTTGACTCGGATCTGAAGACTAAGCATGGTACTCCAATCTTATCACTCTGTAGGAAAGCATTGCCTAATTTCAAGGATAATCTCCATTGGATTCCTGGAAACGGTAAGAAGATAAGGCTATGGCAGGATTCTATTATGGGGAAATCTCTTCCACCTTTGCTTCCAGGGCTCAAAGGATGGACTAATAGGCTAGGAATCAAAATGTTATGGGATATTTCTAGCTGGGACAGCGAACCTCCATTCAGATGGAATGGATGGAACATCCCGGAATGCCCAGCCGAAATTGAGGGAGAAAAAATCAGTTTTTAGATTACCTTTCAGGGTCAGCGCTTGTGGCAAGAAAGAAGAAAGATAAACATGGTTGGGGCATATGCACAGGACGGTACACCACTCAGCAAGGCTATATTGTATTCTCGTCCATTTCCCACACTTCCAACAATCCAGAAATATGGAAAAAACTATGGAAAACTGTCACGTTGCCAAAAATCGACACATTATGTTGGATGTTGGCGCATGAGAAGATTTTCACAGGTGAAAATTTGGAAAAGAAAGAGTTCGGTGGACCATTCATATGCCCATTGTGTTGTGATAATAGAGAAACAATTCTACATTCATTATTTGAGTCTAATTATGCCAGAACAATGTGGAGTATGTTAAGATAACCATGGTTCGATAGGGTTGAGATCCCAAGCAACGTGCAGCAATGCTTTACCAGCTGGGAAAAGGCATTCAAGGGAGATCTATATAATAAAAATTGACTAAAATTGTGTTGGATGAAGCTCCCAAAGACCATATGCTGGCATATCTGGATTGAGCGTAATCTAAGAATGTTTCAAAGCAAATCACATCATTCAAAAAAGATTGTAGCTAAATCGCAGGTTCTCATGGGAAAGATTATCAAGACCAAGGCAGTTCCCAAAAATAAATCTAATTTGGCTGCCAACAAAACTATTTGGATGCTATCCTTCATATTTTTAGAAAAAAACACAGGTGTGGTCGTGAGGAAGCCGAAAAGCTAGGAAATAAGGCTAGATAAGGTTCAATTTTGAAGCTAGAAGAAAGAGAGAAGAATAGTCAAACTGTTCTTTGATGGGACCTTAAAGGGGAATCCAGGGATGGCGGGAGAGGAGTCATCATCAGTCCGGATGGGGAAATAGAAATGGAATATTTGTGGAACATAGGAAATTATTCAAATAATACGTATGAAGCATATGGGATCTGGCAAGGGATTAAGCAGCTGGAAAAAAGGGAGTTGAGGAAGCCATTGTTTTTGGAGACTCCTGAATTATAATTCAAGCCATGAATGAAGCAAATCATAATCAAATTTTAATATTGGAAAGCCTGATCAAAAGAATAAAGTCTGTCTCAAAGACTTTTAGACAGCTAGAGTTCTTTCATGTGCTTCGGGAGCTCAATGATCTGGCGGATCAAGCGGCTAATAAAGCAATTGGATTAGGTAAAAATGAGCTTTCAGAAAATCTACATCTTTCTCTAGAGTTACCCCCTTGAGAAGCAAGAGGTTAAGAGTCGGTTTATTTGGTTTTTGGACAGTGCATAAAGTGTAATAGAATTGTAGGCTCATGAGGATCTGGTGATCTCCAAACCAGATTGATGTAATTTTCCAAGCATATCTTATTCTGCTCTTATAATTCAAAACATAACTATTTTTGTCAAACAAACATAAAACATACGGGTGCATTTGAAACCAATACGTGCACTGGTGCACGTCAAATTTGTGCATCGATGCTTGATAATACATATAGCACAAGTGCACAACATAATTTTAGCCAGAACTGGTGCTTTATAACAATATTATATGCACGGGTGCTTTATATTAAATGTAGCATCGGTGCTTACAAACTATTAAAATGCACCGATGCTTATAATAATATTTGCACGGGTGCATTACATTAAATATAGCACTCGTGCGTATTAACAATTAAAAAACACCAGTGCTTGTTAACTATTAAAAAGCACTAGTATTATAGCTGAAGGAAAATGCACTGGTAAAGTTGACCGAGACATTGGCTATCGCTATATTTTTAAAATTTAATGGTGTGGCTCATATACAGTAGCACACCGTGGTGTAATAATATAAAAATCCCTACAATGAGTGTTTTGTAGCACTACGACTATGTTGTGTTAAATGCATGAATGCTACACACTCTCAAACATAGCAATGTGGCATTGTCTAAAAAGCACTGGTGTAATTAAAATTATCAGAAGCACGAATGCTTATTTTATGTTTGGTGAACTGTGACTACTATCATCACGATAGAAAACATACATACATACATATGCATATAGATACAATTTTTATTTTTTGTAAAATTCAAGAATTATATTACACTGAAAAGAGAAAATATACAAGGATTATATACAGAGAAGATGCACAAGAGAACCAAAACCCACATAAATCACTAGAATAAAGCCTGTCTTATCAATTGGAGGGATGACATTCAGAAAATTCATGGTTGTCTAAGAAAACACAAGGGCATCCCCCCATAGTCGTGTTAGAATTTATAATCCTCCCTTGTTCAATTTGTCTATTAGATTATATTTGCCTAACATAGGAGTCATTTAATTATTATTGGGTCCACTAGTACCATTGGGTCAACTTGGCCTAATGGGGCCACATGTACCAGTCACTAGAGTGTGGGGAACACTGATAGATGCTAATTGTAACTGACTACACCTTCATGCATTAGTTTAGGAGCCTCCTACACTAATCCCTACATTTTAGGAGCCACTGGGAGTATCGACACCAACCTCATTCAATTTTTGGCAGTTGGTAACTAGTCAAGCGTAGTTATGCTTCAGTTACATTCAGTTATGTATCCTCCAGTTCAGTTAGTGCCACTTATGCATGACTCCATATGGGAAGGCGCCAATTCTCACCTACCACTGCAGTTAGACTGGTTTGATTGATTGTAACTGATTGAGAGACTGGATTAGACATATATATTTAGGATGTTAAACTCTGATAGTGATCTAGACACTTCTAGTTAGCCATGCAGATAATTTTGAGTTGGTATTTTCAAATTCATTCCTCATGATTTGAATTCTCCTTTATGTAACATTGTTGTATACTGTTGGGATTCATGAAGTTTATACTGTAATTATTTGAGCAATACTTGTTTGTTTCCTGTGAGATTTGATTTGTTCAGTGTGTATTATTCATTATTTTCTCTTCATAATAATTAAGAAACTGATTGCACTCATTTCTTTAAGCTATAATGGCACAAGAATTATAATATGATATCAGATCCATCCTAGGAAAGCTTCAAGTCGGTCTTCTCTTCATCATACAACAAAAGCAACTGGGTTTCCACAGAAGTCCCGCAAAGAGTGCATTGCTTCCTCTGAATTCATTCAGAGTGGCGGTGCAAGCGTGATAGGCCCTAAGAAAGTGTACATGTCGAGAGCGAAGGATTGATTTTGACATAGTGCAAATGGTTTTTGTTTTGCAGTTATATTTTGCAAGTTCAAATTCATATGGATTCGATATTATCAGTTCCTCTTCTTACTCCATCCACAAGGAAATCAGAATAGAAATTGAAGATGATTTCATATCTAAATAGACAAGGTATCTATGAGGTATCAATTGGAATTGGTAAAGAGTGAAGATGAGAATGACTGACTAAATGATGGTGATAGAGATTTTGGAAGAATATGTCTATCCTTTTCTCCAATCTTGCGCTACCTTATTGATTCTGTTGAATACCTAAAGGATATCTGGAAAGAATTTGATAGAACCTTTGGCAAGCACAATGAAGATCATTATAGCACTTTGGAGAGCACACCTAGCACCATAATATTTATTTATTCAAAAGTATTGGCCTCTATTATCTCTGATAAAGTTGTTCAATATGAAGAAGAAGTAAAATCTTCGACACAGTCAATTCGAATTGAAGAAAGTCTCCTTTGAGTGACACCTTCTCCTCCTGCTCCGGAATATTATGAGATATCTGATATCTCATCTTCTCATATGGCTGATCCATAAGAAGACATTTGAATCTCTGTTATTGAAGAAAAAATCTCCTTCCATTCTATGCAAAAATTCTTCAGTGATTCTTCTATTTTGAATTATGTGCATAGTTTACCGGTGATTGTTTCAAAAAATAAAGAGGTATTTGGTTTCTCTATCTCTAATGATGTTGCTGGTGTGCAGAAAAGTATATGGATATTTCTGAAATGATATCATATTGTAGGAGTGATCCATTCAATCTCATTGATCTAGAGCTTCCATTCAATTCCTGCATGATTGCATGCACCAATACTCAGAATTTTGAAGAAGGAGAAAATTGCGCATCTACCATCTCGGTGGAGCACACTCTTGGATATGATATGAACCTATTTTGATCTTATATGATCTTATTTTGATCTGATATGGTATTATTTGGTTCAATTTTATATTTCAATAGCTTCGATTCATGCTTGTAGTCGTTCTCATCAATTTTGGTGTGAAGAATCAAGTACCAAAAGTCTCTTTCGAAATCGTTGATGGTGATTTGATGTCAGTATTCTTTTATGAGTTTGCTGATATTATATTTTATGAATATTTGGATATTTTGGAAATAATATCATATTTTAGGGGTGATCCGTTTACTCTCATTGATCTATAGCTTCCATTAAATTCCTACATGATTCCATTCACCAATACTCATAATTTTGAAGAAGGAGAAACCTGTGCATCTACCATCTTGGTGGAGCACACTCTTGGATCTGATATGAACCTATTTTGATCTGATATGATCTTATTTGGATCTGATATGATATTATTTGTTTCAATTTTTAAGTTTCAATAGCTTTTAGTAATGCTTGTAGCTATTCTCATCAATTTTGGTGTGAAGAATCAAGAACCAAAAATCTCTTTCAAAATTTATGTTGGGGATTTGATGTTAGTTTTCTCTCATGAGTTTGCTGATATTATATTTTGTAAATATTTTGATATTTTGGAAATAATATCATATTTTAGGAGTGATCCATTCACTCTCTTTTATCTTGAGCTTCCAGCAAATTCCTACATGATTACATGCACCAATATTCAAAATTTTGTTGAAAAAGGAGAAGATTGTGCATCTACCATTTCGGTGGGGCACTTGGAACCATAGTTCCACACTCTTGGATATGATATGAACTTATTTGGATCTGATATTATCTTATTTGGTTCAGGTTTTAAGTTTCAAGATATTTTAGTAATGTTTGTAGATTCTCTCATCAATTTTGGTGTGAAAAATCAAGTACCACAAGTCTCCTTCAAAATTGTTGCTAGGGATTTGATATCATTCCAAACTCCCGGATATGATATGAACTTATTTGGATCTGATATGATCTTATTTGAATCTAAACTAATATTATTTGGTTCAATTTTTAGGTTCCAAGATCCTTCATTCATGCTTGTAGCTGGTCTCATCAATTTTGGTGTGACAAATCAAGTACTGCAAGTCTCCTTCAAACTTGTTGATGTTAGTTTCCTCTTATAAGCTTGTTGATATTGTATTTTTTGAATCATTGGTTATTTATGAAGTTATATCAAATTATGGAGCTCAGTAATTCTCTCTCCATAGTCCCAGGGCTTCTCTACCTATCTATTTTATCACATGTTCATCTCCTCACATAGCTTGTAAAGATGGAGACATTCTGCATTCGCCTGGACCCTTGATCCTAACACTTGGGGATGATTTTACCTCACATGGTTCGATGTTCAAGGACGCAATATATCAGTTGCTTGGGTGTTCCTCACATGGTTCAAATTCTCAAGCACCTTTTCTCTCTCATAAGTTGATTTCAGTTGCTCTACATGGGTCCAGTTTTCATCTAGCAGTTGTCTATATTTTTTATTCAGTGGAGCATATTATTCTTCTTATAAAGAGTAAGATTCCTCCATAAATAATCATTTAGGTTGGATTCATAGTTTCACATGCAGAGCTTCAAGATGCTGCTGAACAGAAGAACCGAAATGCTGCATACTACTGCAAATTGCAGCAAAGATGTTGCAAGTTTTTAACTTGTATTTCCTTATTCATGCTTATCTTGAGGGGGGGGGGCGAGGGGGGTTCCCATGATGTTTTCCCATGTTTCCTTTGTTTATTAAGAAATATTTTTTATCTTTTAGATTGTATATGGGTGACTTTTGGATTTGTTTCCAGGGCCCACAGTTGTCCAAGTTAGGATTCAGGGGGGGTGTTTGGATTTATAATCCTCCCTTGTCCAAACTGTCTATTAGATTATATTTTCCTAACTTAGGAGTCATTTAGTTATTATTGGGTCCACTTGGCCTAATGGGGCCACATGTACCAGTCACTTGAGTGTGGAGAATGCTGATAGAGGCTAACTGCAACTGACTGCACCTTCATGCATCAGTTTAAGCGCTTCTTAGACCAATCCCTACATTTTAGGAGCCACTCGAAGTGCCGACACCAACCTACTTCAGTTGTTGGAAGTTGGTAACTAGTCAAGCTTAGTTATGCTTCAGTTACATTCAGTTAGATACCCTCCATATCAGTTAGAGTCAGTTATGCATGGTTGCATGTGGGAAGGCACCAGTTCTCACGTACTTCTAACCTACCACTACAAATATAGTGGTTTGATTGATTGTAACTGATTGAGAGACAAGATTAGAAATCTAGAGTTAGCCTGTTGAAATCCAATAGTGATTTAGACACTTCTAATTAGCCATGCAGTCAATCTTGAGTTGGTATATTCGAATCCATTCCTCATGATTTGAATTCTCCTTTATGTTACAGTGGTGTATACTGTTGGGGTTAATGAAGTTTATACTATAATTATCTGAGCAATACTTGTATGCTTGTTGTGAGATTTGATTTGTTCAGTGTGTATTATTCATTCCTTTTCATTGCATAATAATTAAGAATCTGATTGCACTCATTGATTGAAGATATAATGGTACAACAATTCTAATAAGGTTGGTGGTTATGGACAAAAAAAATTTCAAAATGAAACCAAAAAACTGAAAGTCTTATTGTATTCCTACTGTTCACATAGAAAATTAAACTAATCATCATCATAAATTAAAACAGTTTTGGAAAGTTGGTTATCAACAACAACCATTTTCCTCTTGATTGGATGTGCGATTGTCTTCCTGTAGATTTAGCATGATATCATGAAAGGTTGCAAATTTAGCATGATATCATGAATTTGAGTAGCAAGCCTGTTGAGAGATTGATAGTCATGGTTGAGAAGAATATGGACAGATGTATGGAACTCTACAATAAAAGTGCTTACAACCCATAATAGATGCCAGACATGTTCAACAAAGAGGTTGCGGGCGTTTCCAGATCAGGAGGAGCATTTGAAGTACTTGCATGACAGGCTGCAAGAAGATGAACTTCATATACAACTAGTTAAAGGTATGAATGAAAAGGTGGTAAAAGGTTTGGTGGCTCAAGCTGCAGTCAGTAATTGCTTGTTGGAGTGCTAGCTTAGAGTAACTCCACAAAGGGTTGCAGATATTAAATCCTAGTTTTCCAAGCACGAGGTTATAGTTAGATTTTTGGAACCAACAGACTTCGAGACCATAGTTGCAGATGTTGTTGCGTGGAAGCAGTTCGTGAATGGATTGACTCAACCCACTTGATTTGTCTTGTCTTATTCACATGCGGATATTTTTTATGTAATATTTTTGTTTTTATTTCATTTTTCTATTGAGAACACTAGAGGACAAAAAAAATTGTAACAGAAGAGTTGGGGAAGCCCAAAGGGGCATGGATAACCAAAATTCATTTTGTAAATGTATAAGTATAGGTAGATTAAAATAGAGAATGGGACTTTTTCTAGCTCTCATACGTTGAAACTTTTTGTAAGGAGAAATATTTCTTTTTATAATAAAGAGGTTTGAAATTTCGCTCGAGAGAGGACTGCATGAGTTTCAAAGCACGTTGTTTAGATCATTGAATGAGGATTTTTTTTTGTTTTAGCATGCTGTACAATTTTGGAGATCGTTCTAAACCCGCTGAACTATTTCTGTGTTATGAATGATTTCATTTTATGTTATGAATCTTATGCAATAAATGAGTGATGAATGCTTTAACTTCACAGAGTTGTCTTTGTGTTATTTCTCTATTGTATTTATGTACTCAGAATTTGTTAGCTATCTGTAGAATTCTTTGTGCAAACAATGCGGTAAATTACTCATATTACTATTAATCTTGCTCCCTAGGGATAGTCTAGATTATATTAGAAGAAATTAGTTGTTATTTTCTTTGGGTGATTGAGGGACAATTGATTCATGTAAGGTAAGAGGTAAGACCCTGCACAGCTCACTACGCGGCTAACTGCTTATGAGGTTCTTGTTTTGGCAATCACTTGCATTTAGTTAAGGACTTGCATAACATTCATAAACATAAAAATTACATAAACGATGGACCGAGCTGCAACCTGTAAAATAGAATTTAACATTCCTTTAATTCTATGGTAGTAGGGTTGCTAACCAGATGGATTCCCATTACCAAACGTTAAACGATCTAATTGGCAACTGTTATTAGGGAGAACCCCTACTGTCGGTACCTAGGATTTTTCCAGGCATCAACAAAATCCTCTTGATCTAGATTGCGGAAGCAGTGGTGGTGGTCTGTTATTCAAGCCATGAAGAAGGATTGAGAATAACAAGCAAATTTCAATACATGGAGAAAGATTGAGAATAAGGAGCAACACCCAAAGTATGAAGAAGGATTGAGAATAAGGAGCAATTTTCAATACATGAAGAGAGATTGAGAAGAAGGAGAAGCACCAAAAGTAGTATCAAAGATAGCATCTGAGCTAATTTCATGAGTTGATCAAGTTTAATTAGCAACAAAAGGAAGGAATCGGTGTTATTAATAACGTTGCAGTGTGCATCATTTTCAAATATTGAGGCTTGTGTTCAAGCTCCTCAAGATAGGCGTGAAGAAGTTATGGAGGTCTGCCTCTTCAATGCAGTCTGCCTTTTTAGATGTTGCAGAGGTAGTGGAGGTGAGTAGCAAGTCAATGGCTCTAAGTAGAAACCAGAGGCAGAGTACAACCCACATGCACTGCATGCACGAACTATCAAACATTAAACAAACTTGGTCAATCGTATGCTTTGAATGTTAACTTTTAATCGTATGCGTAAATTGATAATAAAATATATATATATATATAATATATGTATCCTTGGATTAAAATCATGAACCTCATATTGTTCATCCTTGAGATGGACCTAACAAGTATTAACACACAAGGACCAATTCTTCAACTCTTAGATCTTAGTGAATATAATATGCGTATTTAACTCCAAAATAATATTCTTTCCTGTATGTGGTAGGCATGGGAAATCAAGATAAAATATTCGTCTTTTGTCTTGGATTGTTTATTATAAATTAAGTTTGATATGTTTCATAGGGTTTTTGAAACCATGTCATATAATGCTTTCAGGTCGAGCAAAAGAGCTCCTTGGAATCACAACTTGAAATTAAAGTAATTAGAGGGACCAACTTAAAATTGAATTAATTAGAGTTCCCATAACAAGATATTTTGATAGCGGCATACACACACTAGAAGGAAAAGGCCTTGCAGTGGAGGTTATAGTGTAGGTTTTTAGTGTTACAAGAATGGTCAAAATTCTCAAAAAAACCTCTGCTACAAATTTTGCAAATGGTAGCAAATGTTTTAGCAGATGTTTTGTATGAAAATGTATTATATTAAAAAAAATTGGTGGTTGGAGGATTTTGCGGATGTTTTGTTATCGGTGTGATTTATTGAACCAAACACGTCGCTATTAACAAACATAAAACATACTCATTATAACTAGATTTGAATATTTTGTTGTGTCTCTCAATTGATGATCTGCTTGCATGCTATGCATGAATCTTGAATCATGTGAGCTGAGTGGAGCTGTTACAAAGATCTAATCTTAGTAATATTGTTGGTGGACCCTCGATCCAATGATCTGATCGAGATTGACCCAAGAACTCTTTGGTTGTTGGTCTGCATGCAAGCGCTGGATCTTACTTCTTTGGAGGACTGGATTTCGATTGTACGATGGGACTATGATTGCTGGTGGGTCAAGGATCTGAGGATTATAGGAAGAACTTCACCCAATGATGGCTGAGGGGGGATCTAGCTCGCCCAATGATCCTTACTTGGAATTCGAGAGGCTTGTAGTTGAGAAAAGAAAGAAGGCCCTTAAAGTAGTCCTTCTGAAATTCGTGAAAAGGATTGAGGAGGTTCCAGAGGTTGCTCTACCGCCGGAGGACACTATTCATGTGGCTCTTTCTCTGGCTGACCAGGCATTTATTGGGAAATTTACTAGACTCTGGCCTTCACCAAAAACCACCGAGAGCTCAGTTTAGAGGAATTGGAGGCCGTTGATTTCAAAAAATGTTTTGTCTTAATTTGTTGGATGAGGATACTTCTTATTTGATTATGAATCTAAGGAAGACAAGGAATTAATCTTTCGTAATGGGCCCTACTTCATGGGTCCACGAGGACTTTATATGAACGGTTGGACACTAGATTTTGACCACGAGGCAGACATTCCTAAGGCTTTCCCAGTTTGGGTTAGGCTTCCAAACCTGCCTATGCATTTCTGGAACCCAAAATCACTAAATGCAATTGGAAATGCCCTGGGTAGGTGTATTAAGTGCAATTATTAAATTACAAGAGTAAAGAAAAACAAGACAAAATCGAAGAAGACAAGAAGTCAGTCAAAAGGAAAACCAACTATAGTCAAAAAACACTAGAAGTCAGAAATTATAACAAAGTCTAAATTAGAATTGCAGTCCCAACTACAAGTATCAATTCACAAAGTATTTGACATGACGAAGATGGATATTTCTAAGGAATTAAAGAGTCAAAAATATACCAATCAGAATCTACAAAACCAAAAAATCATGAAAGATGCAGTCAAAAATAATGAATAAATAAAACGTTTAAACAAAATCATCAAGGACAAAGATGACAAAATCACGCAAATTTAGAGAAAAGTAACATGCCAAGAAGCAAAGAGTTGTTGCCTTCAGCAACAGATTGAGGAACTCCAGCAAAAAGAGGAGGACTCAAAAAAAGTGCACAAGTTGGAAGTTACAAAAGTCTATAACACATTAACAAGTAATACTGAAGAAATATACCGATTAAGAAACCATAATAAATTATTAGTTACAAAGATCAAGAAGTTAAAGAGTACCAAGAAGGTAGACAACTCGAATGAAGATATCGAAGGAAAAGTCCTAGAAAAACAAGAAGAATATCAATTCCTTCTAAATCTTAATCAAGAACTAGAGAAAGAAATTGAGAAGTTAAAAGAGGACAAAAAGTTACAAGATGAAAGGTTTGAGAAGATTCATAGTAAAAACAATCTACTAGAGAACAAAATAGCTCAAATCCAGAGAGAAGCATCTAGACTCTCCGAAAAACAAAGTCAAATCGAGGAAGTGAAGGAAGTCCTCGCCACAGTTAAAAAGGAAGAAAAACAATCAACACATATGCCTTATAGACATCCAAATTATAATCATCATTTTGACCAACGACAGGGTCAAAATGAGCATTCACAAAAGATTTATGTTGACAAGCAAACAGTTCGACATACTAAGCAACAATTGAGACAACGTGTTTCCCAAAACAATCTAAGAGGTCCAATCAAAATAGATCTAGGATGGACCACATTAGATACAATGTGGCAATTCTCTAGGGGAATCCATAACTCATATCGTCTTATCTCATCAAGTGTTGCAAAGGTTCAAGAGATTACAGTTCAAGTAATTCAGACATTGTTGCCAATGAGCTTTGAGGACAAAGCTTCCCTTAAGGGGAAGGCAATGTAACAAATATAAATGTTATAAATATTAACATTTAATACTAAGTAGGTTAATTAGGTTAATTAATTAATTACTCAAGAGGTGACTTGAAAAGTCACCCCCCTTACCACTTAGGGTATAAAATAATCGACACTAATTCTTGTAAAACATATTTTTATCTATCCAATTATCAATATATATTTGTCCTATTAATTTCTTATTGAATATTCCAGGTGTTCTTGTAAGATTGATTGTGTGAAGTGAATCAATATTCGCTTCAATAAGCTGCAACGATCTCAATTAACATTGGAAAAACTGCTCTGAAACACCAGAAATACTCGTCAGCAAGGGCAATTCCAGAAAGGGATTCCCTCATCTACCAAGAGTAAGCAATGAAAGTCCTCTCCTGGAACAGTAGAAGTATGGGCAGCAAATCTAAGAAAGAAGCTATGAAAGACTTGATCAAATTAACCCAACCAGACATCCTATTGATCTAGGAAACCAAGTTGTAGAAATAAATTTTTCTCCATGTAAGTGTAAACTTTTGGAAGAAAGGAGGAATAATAGCAAGCAGTTCCAGGGGTGCCTCCAAAGGAATAGGAACGCTCTGGGACAATCATAAATATGAGTTAGTAGAATCCAAGCTTAGCCCTCATTGGATTCTGACTACATTGTTGTAGAAAGAATCTAATACCCTGGTAAGACTCTTTAACATTTATGTTATGGTTTCTTACCCAGAGAAAAAAATTTGTTGGAATCTACTCCGAGAGGGAAGGAGTAACTTGTTGGGCAATGTTATCCTAGTCAGAGACCTAAATGTCATCCTTCATCAAGCTGAAAAAAGAGGAGGGTCTTTAGTTAGAGATCCGATCAGGGAGCAAGTCGATGAAATTGTAATGGAATGGGGCCTGTCAGATGTAATTCCAACTAAAGGAAAGTATACCCGGAATAATAAGAGAAAGGGGCAAGGGCATATTTCATCTAGGATAGATAGATTTTTGGGACAAGATTCCTTTCTTCTTCTTGGCCTGAATCCTACCTCCAAAATCCTGGCATTTGGGAGATCACGCCATAAGCCTATCACTCTCGAGAAGAAGAAATACCAGAATCTTGGTCCAATACCATTCTAGTTCATCCCACTATGGGCCTCTATGATGAATTCTTGGGAATAGTTTCCAAAGCATGGTCAGCTTCAGTCACAGGCTCACCATTCTATATATGGGAAAAAAAACTCTGGAGATTCAAGAAATCACTCAAGGATTGGGAAAAAAATTAGAAACTCCATTCAAAAATAAATAAAACGTTGCAATTAAGCTGGAGACACACCAAATAGCTATGGAGAAAAGCCAGGTCTTTGCCGAGGTGCTAAAAAAGGAAGTGGATCTACAACAGGAGCTCTATGTTTCCTACAGACGGGAAGCAGAAGGACTGAGACAGAAAGCCAGATGTCTCTGGCTTCAAGTTGGTGACAAGAACACTAGATATTTCCACATGCAAGCAGAGGCCAGGAAAAATTACAAAACCGTGCTTGAGATTCACGCCTAGGACAAAATCATTCAAGATTTCAATGTAATCAAGTCTGAAGCTTCCAAACATTTCAGCGATATATACAATGATGAAATCGACCGCAATTCTGAAAGTGAGTCCATGGATTTAATCCCAAGGATCGTTAAAAAGAAAGGAAATGAAAAGTTGATGCAAGAGATTACGGTGGAAGAAATGAACGCTGTAGTGGATGAAATGAAGGAGGATAAGGCGCCTAGCCCTCACGGGTTTAATGTAAATTTTGATTAAGATCTGCTGGGATATTGTTCATGAAAATTTATTTAAAATGGTCAAAAAATATCAGAGGTGTGAAAATATAGGTGGAAGCACAAATTCTTCTTTCTTAGCGCTTGTTCCCAAAGAGAAACATGCGAATACTTTTGACAGGTTTCGACCAATTTTTCTGTGTAATATTGGATATAAGATATTCACAAAAATTATGGCGAGAAGGTTAAAACACATCCTCCCTTATATCATCCCTGAGAACCAAGGTGGCTTCATTAAGGGCAAAAGAACCTCGGATAACATCATATTGGTGCAAGAGGCAATCCATTCTATCCAGCATAATGGTGAAAAAGGTATGGTTGTGAAAATTTATTTCGCTAATGCCTTTGACAGAGTGTGTCATTCGTTTCTCCTTCATGTAATGTCTAGATATGGGTTTGATCCTAGCTTCATCAGGTGGGTCAAAGCATGCATAAGTAAGCCTTGGACTGCCCCCTTGGTCAATGGAAGGGCGGCTGGCTTTTTCCAAGCCTCGCATGGATTGAGGTAAAAATACCCGCTCTCACCATTTCTCTATGCAATACAAGCCTCTTTTTTTAGTCTTCAACTTGAGAAAGCTAGAAGAGACCAAGACTTAATAGCCATCAGGATGGCCCGAGGGACAAAGGATATTAACCATGCACAGTTTGTTGACAACACAATTTTACTTGGTGGAGCCATCCAGCTAATTGCCGGAAGGTTTAAAACTTAAATGGACCGCTTTTGTCAAGCCTCTAGAAGTAAGCTAAATCTAAGAAAGAGTAAGATATTCAGTTGGAATATCAACCCGAGGGAGATGAAGGGAATCTCCCACATTCTAGAAATATGAGTAACTAATTGGGATTCATTTAAGTATTCGGGGGTACCTATTTTCAAAAGTAAGCCGAAAATCATAGACTAGTATCCATTGATTGAAAAAAATTTAAAAAGAATTCTCGCTTCAGGAGCTGTATGGGTAAATCTAGCTAGGAAACTGGTTTTGATTATAGTTGTATTGAACAGTTACACATTATACCATTGTACTATCCTATTAGCACCATCCAAAATTCTTGCAAAGATTGAAGCCATGCTTAGATCCTTCCTTTGGCAAGGAGGGAAAAATGGACGCGAAAAGAAATATGCCCTCATCAATTGGAAGAAGATTAAAATGCCACTCATGGAAGGTGGTCTGCAAATCAGAGATTTAAAATTTTAAAACCTGGAGATGGGAGCCAATTTGCTATGGAATTTAATAGACATCAAGCCATCCTGGATCAGTCAAGTCATCTAGAGAAAATACTTATCAGGGCCAAGGCTCCGATGCCTTTACTCGAATACGGAGATTAAGCATGGTATTCCATTTTTATCACTCTACAGGAAAGCGATTCCTAAGTTCAAGGATAATCTCCATTGGATTCCTGGAAACGGTAAGAAGATAAGGCTATGGCAGGAGTCTATTATGGGGAAATCTCTTCCACCTTTGCTTCCAGGCCTTAAAGGATGGACTGATAAGCTAGGAATCAAAACGTTATGGGATATTTCTAGCTGGGAAAGTGAACCTCCATTCAGATGGGATGGATGCAACATCCCGAAATGCCCAGCCGAGATTGAAGGAGAAAAAATCAATTTTTAGATTACCTTTCAAGGTCAGCACCTGTGGTAAGAAGGAAGAAATATAAACGTGGTTGGAATAGATGCATGGGATGGTACACCACTCAGCAAGGCTATATCATATTCTCCTCCATTCCCAACACTTCCAACAATCCATAAATATGGAAAAAATTGTGGAAAACTGTCACGTTGCCAAAAATTGACACTTTCTATTGGATGTTAGGTCACGAGAAGATTTTAACAGGTGAAAATTTGGAAAATAAAGGGTTCGATGGACCATTCATATGCCCATTGTGTTGCAATAATAGAGAAACAATTTTGCATTCATTCTTTGAGTGTAATTATGCTAGAACAATGTGGAGTCTGTTAACATAACCATGGTTCGGTAAGGTTGAGATCCCAGGCAACGTGCAGCAATGCTTTACCAGCTAGGAAAAGGCATTCAAGGGAGATTTGTATCATAAAAATGGACTGAAATTTTGTTGGTTGAAGCTCCCAAAGATCATATGCTGGCATATCTGGATTGAGCGTAATCTAAGAACGTTTCAAAACAAATCACATCATCCAGAAAAGATTATAGCTAAATCGCAGGCTCTCATGGGAATGATTATCAAGACCAAGGCGGTTCCCAAAAATAAATCGAATTTGGCTACAAACAAAACTACTTGGATGCAATCCTTTGTATTTTCAGAAAAAGACACAGGTGTGGTCGGGAGGAAACCGGAAAGCTGCGAATTAAGGCTAGATAAGGTTCAATTTGGAAGCTAGAAGAAAGAGAGAAGAATAGTCAAACTGTTCTTTGATGGGGCCTTAAAGGGGAATCCAGGGATGGTGGGAGAGGAGTCATCATTAGTCTGGATGGGGAAATAGAAATGGAATATTTTTGGAACATAGGAAATGATTCAATTATATGGATGAAGCATATGGGCTCTAGCAAGGAATTAAGCAGTTGGAAAAAAGGGAGTTGAGGAAGCCATTATTTTTGGAGACTCCAGAATTATAATTCAGGCCATGAATGAATCAAATCAGAATCAAAATTTAAGATTGTAAAGGCTGATCAAAAGAATAAAGTTTGTCTCAAAGACTTTTAAACATCTAGAGTTCTTTCATGTGCTTCGGGAGCTCAATGATTTGGCAGATCAAGTGGCTAATAAAGCAATTAGATTAGGTAAAAATGAGATTTCAAAAAATCTACATCTTTCTCTAGCGTTACCCCCTTGAGAAGCAAGAGGTTAAGAGTTGGTTTATTTGGTTGTTGGACAGTGCATAAAGCGTAAGAGAATTGTAGGCTCATGAGGATCTGGTGATCTCCAAACCAGATTGATGTAATTATCCAAGCATATCTTATTCTTCTCTTATAATTCAGAACATAACTATTTTTGTCCAAAAAAAAAACAAACATAAAACATACGGGTGCATTTGAAATCAATACGTGCACCGGTGCACGTCAAATTTGTGCATCGATGCTTGATAATACATATAGCACAACTACACAACATAATTTTAGCCAGAATTGGTGCTTTATAACATTATTATATGCATTTGTGCTTTATATTAAATGTAGCATCAGTGCTTACAAACTATTAAAATGCACCGATGCTTATAACAATATATGCACTGGTGCATTACATTAAATATAGCACTGGTGCGTATGAACAATTAAAAAACACCAGTGCTTGTTAATTATTAAAAATCACTAGTATGATAGCTGAAGGAAAATGCACTGCTAAAGTAGACCATGACGTTGACTATCGCTATCTTTTTAAAATTTAATGGTGTGGCTCATATACAGTAGTACACCGTGGTGCAATAATATAAAAATTCCTTAGGTATGCAATGAGTGTTTTGTAACACTGGGACTATGTTGTGTTAAATGCACCAAAGCTACACTCTTTCAAATGTAGCAATGTGACATTGTTTAAAAAGCACTGGTGTGATTAAAATTGTCAGAAGCACCAATGATTATTTTATGTTTAGTGAACTGTGACTACTGTCATCACAATAGAAAACATACATACATATGCATATAGATACAATTTTTATTATTTGTAAAATTCAAGAATTATATTACACTGAAAAGAGAGAATATAAAAAGATTATATACAGAGAAGATGCATAAGAGAACTAAAACCCGCATAAATCACTAGAATCAATCCTATCTTATCAGTTTGAGGGATGATATTCAGAGAGTTCATGGTTGTCTAAGCAAACACAAGGGCATCCCCCCATAGGCCTGTTAGGATTTATAATCCTCCCTTGTTCAATTTGTCTATTAGATTATATTTGCCTAACTTAGGAGTCAATTAGTTATTATTGGGTCCACTAGTACCATTGGGTCCACTTGGCCAAATGGGGCCACATGTACCAGTCACTAGAGTGTGGGGAACACTGATAGACATTAATTGTAACTGACTACACCTTCATGCATCGGTTTAGGCACCTCCTAGACTAATCCCTACATTTTAGGAGACACTAGGAGTGCCAACACCGACCTCATTCAGTTGTTGGCAGTTGTGACTAGTCAAGCGTAGTTATGCTTCAGTTACATTCAGTTATGTATCCTCCAGTTTAGTTAGTTCCACTTATGCATGAATGCATGTGGGAAGGCGCCAGTTCTCACCTACTTCTCACCTGCCACTGCAGTTAGACTGGTTTGATTGATTGTAACTGATTGAGAGACTGGATTAGACATCTAGATTTAGCATGTTGAACTCTGATAGTGATCTAGATACTTCTAGTTAGCCATGCAAATAGTCTTGAGTTGGTATATTCAAATTCATTCCTCATGATTTGAATTCTCCTTTATGTGACACTGTTGTATACTGTTGGGATTAATGAAGTTTATACTGTAATTATCTAAGCAATACTTGTTTATTTCCTGTGAGATTTGATTTGTTCAGTGTGTATTATTCATTACTTTTCACTGCATAATAATTAAGAAACTGATTGCACTCATTGATTTAAGCTATAATGTCACAATAATTCTAATATCATATCATATCCATCTTAGGAAAGCTTCAAGTCGGTCTTCTCTCCATCGTACAACAAAAGCAGTTGGGTTTCCATAGAATTCCCACAAAGAGTGCCTTGCTTCCTCTGAAATCATTCAGAGTGGTGGTGCGGACGTGACGGACCCTGAGAAAGTGTACATGTCGAAAGGGAAGGATTGGTTCTGACATAGTGTGAATGGTTTTTGTTTTGTGGTGATATTTTGCAGGTTCAAATTCATATGGATTCGATATTATCAGTTCCTCTTCTTACTCCATCCACAAGGAATTCACAATAGAAATTGAAGATGATTTCATATCTAAAGAGACAAGGTATCTGTGAGGTATCGATTGGACTTAGTGAAGAGTCTTTTGAATATGAGAATGACTGACTAAATGATGGGGATAGAGATTTTGGAAGAATATATCTGTCATTTTCTCCAGTCTTGCGCTACCTTATTGATTCTGCTGAATACCTAAAGGATATCTGGACAGAATTCGATACAACCTATGGAAAGCACAATGAAGATCATTATAGCACTTTGGAGAGCACACCTAGCACCACAATATTTCTTTATTCAAAAGTCTCGGCCTCTATTATCTCTGATAAAGTTGTTCAAGATGAAGAAGAAGTAGAATCTTCGACACAGTCAATTCGAATTGAAGAAAGTCTCCTTGGAGTGACTCCTTCTCCTATTGCTCCGGAAGATTATGAGATATCTGATATCTCATCTTCTCAAATGGCTGATCCAGAAGAAGACATTTGAATCTCTGTTATTGAAGAAAAATCTCCTTCCATTCTATGCAAAAATTCTTCAATGATTCTTCTATTTTGAATTATGTGCATAGTTTACCGGTGATTGTTTCAGAAGATAAAGAGGTATTTGATTTCTCTATCTCTAATGATGTTTCTGTTGTGCAGAAAATTAATTGGATGGAGTGATCCGTTCACTCTCATTGATTTAGAGCTTCCAGTAAATTCCTACATGATTGCATGCACCAATACTCAGAATTTTGAAGAAGGAGAAAAGTGTGCATCTACCATCTCGGTGGAGCACACTCTTGGATCTTATATGAACCTATTTTGATCATCTATGATCTTATTTGGATCTGATATGATATTATTTGGTTCAAGTTTTAAGTTTCAATAGCTTCCAGTCATGCTTGTAGTTGTTCTCATCAATTTTGTTGTGAAGAATCAAGTACCAAAAGTCTCTTTCAAAATTGTTGATGTTGATTTAATGTCAGTATTCTTTTATGACTTTGCTGATATTATATTTTATGAATATTTGGATATTTTGGAAATAATATCATATTTTAGGGGTGATCCATTTACTCTCATTTATCTAGAGCTTTCATTAAATTCCTACATGATTGCGTGCACCAATACTCGGAATTTTGAAGAAGGAGAAAACTGTGCATCTACCATCTCGGTGGAGCACACTCTTGGATCTGATATGAACCTATTTAGATTTGATATGATCTTATTTGAATCTGATATGATATTGTTTTTTTCAAGTTTTAAGCTTCAATATCTTTTAGCAATGCTTGTAGCTATTATCATCAATTTTGGTGTGAAGAATCAAGTACCAAAAATCTCTTTCAAAATTTTTGTTGGGGATTTGATGTCAGTTTTTTCTCATGAGTTTGGTGATATTATATTTTGTAAATATTTGGATATTTTGGAAATAATATCAGATTTTAGGAGTGATCCATTCACTCTCTTTGATCTTGAGCTTCCAGCAACTTTCTACATGATTGCATGCACCAATATTCAAAATTTTGTTGAAAAATGAGAGGATTGTGCATCTACCATTTCGGTGGGGCAATTGGAACCATGGTTCCACACTCTCGGATATGATATGAACTTATTTGAATCTGATATGATCTTATTTGGTTTAGGTTTTAAGTTTCAAGATATTTTAGTAATGCTTGTAGCTTCTCTCATCAATTGTGGTGTGAAAAAACAAGTACCACAAGTCTCCTTCAAAATTGTTGCTGGGGATTTGATATCATTCCACACTCTCAGATCTAATATGAAATTATTTGGATCTGATATGATATTATTTGGATCTAATCTAATATTATTTGGTTCAATTTTTAAGTTCCAGTATCCTTCATTCATGCTTGTAGCTGGTCTCATCAATTTTGGTGTGAGAAATCAAGTATCGCAAGTCTCCTTCAAACTTGTTGATGAGGATTTGATGTTAGTTTCCTCTTATGAGTTTGTTGATATTATATTTTGTAAATCATCGGTTATTTGTGAAGTTATATCAGATTATGGAGCTCAATAATTCTCTCTCCATAGTCCTAGGGCTTCTCTACATATCTATTTTATCACATGTTCATCTCCTCACATAGCTAGTAAAGATGGAGACATTCTGCATTCGCCTGGACACTTGCTCCTAAAACTTGGGGATGATTTTACCTCACATGATGCAATGGTCAAGGATGCAATATATCAGTTGCTTGGTTGTTCCTCGCATGGTTTGAATTCTCAAGCACCTTTTCCCTCTCATAAGTTGATTTCAGTTGCTCTACATGGGTCTAGTTTTCATCTAGCAGTTGTCTATATTTCTGATTCAGTTGGGCATATTCTTCTTCTTACAAAGAGGAAGATTCATCCGGACATAATCATTTAGTTTGGATTCAGAGTTTCACATGCACAGCTTCAGGATGTTGCTGCACAAAAGAACCGAAATATTGCATACTGCAGCAAAGATTTTGCAAGTTTTTAACTTGTATTTCTTGATTCATGCTTATCTTGAGGGGGTGGGGGGGGTTCCCCTGATGTTTTCCCTTGTTTACTTGGTTTATTAAGAAACATTTTTTATCTTTTAGATTGTATATGGGTGACTTTTGGCTTTGTTTCCATGGCCCATAGTTTTCCAAGTTAGGATTCAGGGGGGGTGTTAGGATTTATAATCCTCCCTTGTCCAAACTGTCTATTAGATTATATTTTCCTAACTTAGGAGTCATTAATTTATTATTAGATCCACTAGTACCATTGGGTCCACTTGTCCTAATGGGGCCACATGTACTAGTCACTTGAGTGTGGGGAACACCGATAAATGCTAACTGGAACTGACTTCACCTTCATGCATCAGTTTAGGCACTTCCTAGACCAATCCCTACATTTTAGGAGCCACTGGGAGTGCCAACACCAACCTACTTCAGTTGTTGGCAGTTGGTAACTACTCAATATTAGTTATGCTTCAATTACATTCAGTTAGATATCCTCTAGTTTAGTTAGCGTAAGTTATGCATGGCTGCATGTGGGAAGGCACCAGTTCTCACCTACTTCTCACCTACCACTACAGATAGATCGGTTTGACTGATTGTAACTAATTGAGAGACTAGATTAGACATCTGGAGTTGGCATGTTGAACTCTGATAGTGATTTAGACACTTGTAGTTAGCCATGCAGTCAGTCTTGAGTTGGTATATTCGAATTCATTCCTCATGATTTGAATACTCCTTTATGTAACATTGTTGTATACTATTGGGGTTAATGAAGTTTATACTATAATTATCAGAGCAATACTTGCATGCTTGTTGTGAGATTTGATTTGTACATTGTGTATTATTCATTCCTTTTCACTGCACAATAATTAAGAATCTGATTGCACTCAGTGCTTGAAGATATAATGGTACAACAATTCTAATAAGGTCGGGCATTATGGACAATTTTTTTTTCAAAATGAAACCAAAAAACTGAAAGTATTATTGTATTCCTACTATTTACATAGAAAATTAAACTAATCATCATCATAAATTAAAACAGTTTTGGAAAGTTGGTTATCAACAACAACCATTTTCCTCTTGATTGGATGTGCGGTTGTCTTCCTGTAGGCATGAGGAAGTCTTCTAGAAATAATCTCAGTAGCCTTGGGAGTTGTCAAGGGTTCACCTCCAAAGGTTTTTCTAGTTAATTCATGGTCTAGCACATTTAACTTCAGATTGATTATCTCACTCTTTATGCACTAGTTTTGTGCCAGCCTACTCATACCTGCTTCAATACTGACCATCTGTTCATTAAGAGTAACCCCTACCTGCTCCTTCCCACCAATGTTGACTGTGGTTTCTTCCAATGCCAAACTAGACAAGGTATTCATGTTCCACATTAATCCTAGAGTGTGAGTGTAATGAGTTTCCTGGGTCCTGGTTGACGCCTCATCCTCAATCATGATCCAAGCTCATTTACCAGTTGGTCCATGAACATTATTATCTTTTTGCTATGCACATGTCCCTCTAGGTTAGAAACCTTGGCTTTGGTTTTTAGTCCAATATTCATCTCGAATAATCCTTTTTCATTTTCCATATCCGGAATCTGTCTGGGCATATGAGTGCACCTAGGGCCTACCTGAATTTTCTTTCGAGTCACCTTGTCCTCTCCATTGTGTAGGAAGGATCCAAACAATTCCAACCCAACCAACTCTTACACTAAAGGCTTCGTGACTCCCATTAGATCAACACAGTGTAGTGATATCATTGCTTGGTACTTTGATGGTTTTTTCGTAGCCAATATTTCCTCCAGCATCACTTTCAACTCTCTGCATTGATGTTATTCATCATTCCTCATTCAGGATTAGGGTGGTAGTATAGATAACAAATACCGATGATAATGTCTCACATTTCTAAAATCCAAGCAAACCAGATTTCAAACCAAATCACCAACAAGAAGACATACTCAATAGTTAGATGCATAACTCTAAAGGATGGAAGCCTCTTGATAACCACAAAATCAGACAAGACCCTTAAGGTTGTACTCTTTGTTAGCACCATTTTTGGGCTAAGTAATTGGTAAGGGATTTGGTTAGTAAATGGTGGAGTAAGGTGTGAAAATATTATTATCATAAGACCTTAAAGAATGTTGATGAGGGTCTGCAAATGTTTAAAGGGACATTTCTAGGGTAGGAATTCCAAATACTTAAAGGATTATGATTTTTTACCTTGAAAATGCATGTAATTGAAGAAATCTGCTCTAGTTGAATGATGACAGGGAATGGATGGCTTGGATGCGTAGCGCAGAAGATCAGAGGTTGTAAATAATTTCCACCAAGGCAAAGTCAGGAGCGAAAAGGAAGAAAAGGACAAGTTTCATTGTAAAAAATGATAAAACTAATTTCTACCCTCCATAGGCCAAGATTCAACGGCTTAGAGCTCTTCCGCAAAAGATCAACGACTCAGAAACAAATAAAGGGTGGAGATCGAAAAGAGGAAATACCAAAGGATTTGGTCGTGAAAATTTAAAGTTCTGTGTTCTGTGTTCCGCTAGATCGATGGTCAGACCACCTGCCACGTAGATCAACGGTGCGAAAAGATGTAAAGTGCAGAAATCGGAAAGTGGAAAACATAATAATTTTCTCATGAAAGGTTGAACTTCCACCTTCCATGATCCACCAGATCCAACGGCTCAGAACGTTTATGCCGAAGATCAATGGTCTGGAAGAGAGCATAGGGGTAGATATCAGAAGGCAGAAAAATTTAAGATGTTATTGTGAAAATTTGACGTCTCGCTTTCCACAATCCGCAAGATCTACGGTCGAGAGAATTTCTGCACAGATCAACGATGTGGAAAGACAAGGGATGAAGCCGAAGAGGAAAAGTTTTGGTGAAGAAAGTTGAAAGATTCGCGTTTCGCTTTTCGCTAAAGGCAGAAGAGCTTAAGCGAAAAAGGTAAAGTTGTTTTTTATGAAAAGTCAGACTTCCTATTTTCGTCTGCCGAAGCCCACAAACTTGATCTCAGATCAACGGATGAGAATGAATCCTGTAGAGATCGACGGTGCGTAAGGATAAAGGGTGGAAAGACCAAATTGAACCGTGAAGAAGCTATCAGCTCGTTTTTTCGTCTTCCGCAGACCCTAGATCGACGACCCAAAATGAATCCTAAGGTAAGATCTATAGTCTAATAGCAATTTCGCAGGTAAAATACAAGGAAGGATAAAAAAATCGTTGCAGGTCAGGCGAAAATATTCTGATCTGTCGTTTTCAGCAAGCGAGCATGAGTCCCTACTGTCAAAACTCCCCAACTGATCCAACATGCTCATTCCAGCATGCTTTTCTGTTTGGTTTGTGATCATGGTGAATCTGCCAGATCAACATTTTGTTAATATTTTCATTTTGATACTACAATTCTTTTTTTCTCTGTTTCTAGGTCGGTCTCAAGAACCTGTGACACTATAAATACGCCCTCAATAGAGGATGACAAGTTTGGAACCCATGAGACTTTTGTCTTGTTCATTTTGACATCTACTATAAATAAAATTGCAGAGTCGAGTGTTGGTTTTGTTGTTGTAGAGATTCCTGAGTATTTCATAGTTACAGTCTATTATTCCCTTTCCCATGTGCATGTTTTTTCCTGTTAAGCTCGTCATTATGTGTTCTTCATATCTTAAATGAGTGCATAATAGCTCAGAATTCATATTGTTATGATGTGGCTATTGTTTCAAGTATCCACCAGATTTTCCCTCCAAAGTTGATGCAGAATTCATCTCTCAGGTGCTCTATGTTGATGGACTGTTCTTGTTCTTTCTTTATCACCAGACAAACTGCTATTTGATTGTAACTGAGTTCTACCTCACCTTTGTAGTATTTCCCATGCAAACTGTTATGTAATTCATGAACATTTGTGACTCCATAACCCAATTTTGCTTTCCTTGTTTCAACCACAATTCAATTTGAAAGTTTATTTTACTTTTATACATGGCCCTGTTAAAATATGTGAGAGAACCCTCTGTAGAATGGAAGAATCCAACTCCCTTTCTTAAAGTGGTTCTACTGTTACCTTGGGATTTACCCTCCACAACCTAGGGTGAAATTCTGAGTGCTAACACTCTTATTTCCATCAAACCACCTGGAGCCCTTATGCATGGGCTCTATGCATCGAAAGCAAATTTAGACAACCATCATGGGGGGTTATTTTATTTTATTTTATTACATTATTCATCAGAAATTGAAATATTGAATTTGTATTATTGTGTTTGGATATGATGTTTGGATGAGTTTTTTATATCTTAAATTTTCGCATGTATTGTAATATTTAATCATCCAGATATTTAATTGGTTTCATCGAGTCTGTAGGTTGACATCGGACAATAATGTCATAAGCTGGTGGACAGCAGGATCAATGGGTTAAGCCGCAGAAGTGGTTGCAGTGTTTTGTGGTACCAAGGGTTGGGTTTCAACTATCTCTCAGTTTGGTAAGGGGTTTTTTAGCACCATAGGTGGAGGACCTAGTGGCCTTGGGTTTGGCTAAGCCGAAGCAGCTGCGTTGGGGTCACGTTGATTATCGGTTTGGAGTAAATAGTGGACGTGATTCATATGGGGACATTGATGTGTATAATGTCTATAAGTGTTACAAATGGTGCACAGATGGTTATTCAACAACTTAGTGTTCTTCCCAGGTCTAGCAGGACGTTGGGGATTTTGTCCAGGGGAGTTGCTTTGTTGATGTTCGGATGGTTGGTTTGTTGGCCACCTCCTTGAGGTTGGTCTCAACAATTCCCACCCCTCTGTCATATTCCTTGCCCTTGTTGGTTATTGGGTGAGGGTTGATTAAGTGGGATCTGCTGAGCATAGACCTACCATTGGGGAACAGGAGGATTCGGGATCGGAGTAGGTGTTGGTTGCACAAGTGGTGGGTAGTAGGCAGGGGAAGCTAGAGGGGATACAAATCCTACCATCTAACCATTGCACAGAGGTGCCAAACAATTCGGTCCATGAACATGAGGGACTAGTGCAGGAGATGCATAAGAAGGTGTGGCTCCGGACTAAGTCGTTACACGAGAAAAATCAAGGGCGTAATTAGGCTGGGAAACACTAGGGGTGTTAACAAAATGGTGTGGCATTAAAGGAGAGGTCATGTAAAAGTGGGTATGTTGAGTAATAGAGTCGACGACTCCATCAGCAGCATGGGATTCCCCCGGTGTATCTCAACGTGAGGAGCCAACACAGGGAGCTTCAGGTATAATGGTATATGGATAACCCGGTTGGGCGTAGATGAGATCAAATTGTTGTGCCTTGAGGATGGCTTCCTCCTTAGTTTGTGGGCACTCATATGCAACGTCCTTGTCAATAGGGGGGAGTAATATTTTGAGAAACTAATCTAGGAAAATGCTATCATCTAACTGGATGTCACACAAGCTACGATGACGACGCCATTCATGGATATGATCTATGATATGGGTAGTTGTGTTTTGTCTACATGCTAATAAGATCTCCACACCCTCATCATAACGAATGGGTAACTGGAAGTACTGGAGAAACATTGAGGCTAACGAGGAAAATTATGGGTAGGTGGCATGAGGCAGTTCGATATACCGCTTGGCTGGAACACTGGTGAGCGTGAGTTGGAATAACCACAATCGGATAGAATAATCCACTATGTTGTTAGATGAAAACCATAAGTGGAATGACATAATGTGGTTTTGGGGGTCTTCCCTCGCCTTTCCTTCAAACTTAGGGATGTCTTAAGGGATTTTGGTAGGCATGGGAGGCCGTAATGAGTTATGACGAATGGGATCATTTGTCAACCATGCCAAATCAAGCAGGTTAATACTAGCCATGAATGGTAGACTACAATCGAGAGTGGATTGGGAAGGGCCAGCAATGGTGTCAGCGCCAATTGGAATTTAGTTCCCATGGGTAAATGGGGGTGGGTAAGGTTGACTTTCGACAATAGGAGTAGTCATTGGGATGGTAGGAATAGTTAGAAAGGAAGTGGAAGGGCCACTTCCCCCATGCAAGAATGGTGGTATGATAGGAACCACGGTGGCTGCAGTGGGGCCACCACTAGTGGGTAGCGAACCTGTAGCAGTGTGTGCGGTGGCAAAGGGCCCACTAGGAATAGGATCTGTAGGCCAATCATAAAGGATACCCGGACTGATGGCTAGAACTGACACAATCCCACTATCAACCGCCCCTCCCGAAAGGGGTTAGGAGATGCACCATCCATGGGGCTAGATGGGGCGGTGAACAAAGTAGGTTCAGATTGATAGGAATCTGAATCAGACTCAGATGTAGTGTATGGATCTGAAGGTGGTGAATGACAACGAATATGGATCTGACGATGACGGTTCAAGGAACAAAACTGAGGGATATGCCCTCTAATTCTATGTGAGTATCGCGATGGAGAAATGGTGACTTGATGGTATGTTGTGTAATGAATCTAGGTGTAAGAGTATCAATCACAAGCTCAAAAACCCAACTACAGCCGAGTGTGCAGAAGGAGAGCGTAAAAATGGTGGATCAAAGGCCAAAAGCAATCTTTTTAACTGAACTGTAACAATGGGTTACAACATGCGAGTCTACAAAAAAGTGGCCATAAAGCCAACAAGTAGTACTACCTAGAAACAAAATGATGCACTAACCTATGGGGTAATAGTGCAAGAAAACTCCTAACTATAAGCTGGAAGCCCCTCGCAAATCATACCCTCAGCAAGGTGATGAAATTAGAGTAAGAAAATACGAAATGGAAGAATGATAAGCTAAAATAATCCCACTACCGAGAGAGACCTTCGAGTACAAGAGCCCTAGAAATAATGGAAACTAGGATACCTCATTCATGACACATCCATAGTGGTTTCCTAGCACTTCATCCCTTTGTCCCTTGACACCCAATATACCTCAACATGCACGAGAAGGACTATGAAGGGTTATCCTTCGATGGAGAATGGAGTGCGGTATTCCATCATGACTTCTGGAAACCCTTCGTTGTGGCTTACTACCGCAAAGTTGGGGGGCATCCGACAGACCGGTCATGACCGTGTCAACAAATACAAGAGGATTTTGTTCCCCTAATGGACAACAACTATATCTCAAATGTAAGTGACAAAGGGATGTTTTTTGGATGCATATCCCCAATGTCCTAACTTAAGTACAAGATTGTTTTGGTCCTCAAATGAGTTTACAATGTGGGTTTGAGTTAAGTTAATTTTTAGGCTAGCTTGGATTCATGAACCAAGCATTTCAATTTAGGGTGTGAGATGTGTACAAATGATGTTTATAAACCCGGTCGATCTCACGGTTGAAATGCAAAAATTGAGATAAATAACAGTAAATGATAGTAAATATCATGTAAAATAACTAATTCTTTCATGAAACAAAATATCCATAAGTAAATGAACGCATAAGGAACTGACCAGGTTGTAGGAACACACAGGGGGTCTCAACTACAAAGATCGGCTAAATGAAATCTCATACAAGGAAAATAGGACCACAAAACAAAGCAAGGGGATGTAATCGATCATATCTGGACAAAAACAGGATGGGAAGGGGTAGAACATAGACAGGGGGTCTGTAACAAGGATCTCAAACACTGAAAAGGACAGAAAAACTGCAGGTCGCACTTAACGATGGAACAGGTGCGATCGGGATCGCACAAAACTGTGAAATAGTCGCGATCGGATCGAAAAATCAATAAACAAACTCAAGTCACACAAAATGGGGTCACAGTAGTGACCAGGGTCACTTCGGGAACCGGAATAAGTGCGATCTATAGTTCTGGTCCAGGTCGCACTTATCAGGGCAGAAGGCACAACCTATATTGCGCTTATCGAGCAAAAAGGTGCGACTTGGTCGCAACTTTCTGTCGGATAAGTGTGATCCAGCCATAAGTGATCATTTTTGAAGAAAATACTACCGATTGGGGCCGGGGGGCATGCACTGAGGCAAGACTGGTTCAGATCTGCCACGAGGGGGTCATATCTATGATGATTGAAGGTATCCAAGGAGAACAAACCAGTAGAAACACCTGCAAAAACAAAGATCCGAAATGATTAACCAAGTGGAGTAGCCAAAACTGTAGTGGGAATTTCTCGTACCTTAGATCGTCCATATCATAGGGTAGAGTTCAATGGTGCAAAGTGTCTTTCAATCTCAACTTACAATAACAATGGGCAACAAACAAGAACATAAATATGTTTATGATTTTTATTTTATATCTAACTAATAACAAGAAACAACAATAGACATACCTTTCTTTGAAGTGGGCCACTATAGCCTTCCGAGGAAATGGTCCCGCGACTCCACGGTTTTGGTCTCTAGTCTTCTCCACAAGTGGTTTTCAAATAAGGGGGATGGATCCAAATGGGTATGGAGCAAGCTCAACATACACCGTGGGAATGATATGGAAAAATACTGGAATAATGGTGAAAGGCAAAAAGTAATCTCATGTAATCTTTGGGGGGAGACCTTCACAATGTATTTATAGGATGATCCCAGGTTTTTTGACCCGTGGTATTTTATTATGCATGGTAGTTGTCCATGGTTTTTTCCCCATTCTCATTTTAGGTTTTTTTATCCTTTTTGGAGAGAGTGGGGATAAATCACAATAAATGTTCAACTTCCCTTCATTTATCGGGGGAGGAATAATCATTTTTTGGACCATATTTAGTGGAATTATAGTTGTGAAGGTCAAAATGGAGGAAATAATGGTGGGAATATGATGTATGATTATGGTTTAGACCATGGAGAGCTAGGTGAACATTTTTTGGTGTTAACAATACCACCTTGAATTCAATTCTGAATTCTTATCCCAACTGTGTGCTTCATTATGGTCTTGTCTCTTACAATATGAGCAAGTCACCCAATGACTTTCATGGGATGTTTCTTCATGATATCACAATCCTTGGTATTGTGGTCATTCTTCACTCTCAATGGGTTTTGTAATCCCTTGAACATGTATGCCCAAACCTTTTCCTTCGTAACCCATTTCCAACAATAGACTTGATCCAATCCCTCGAGTATGTTTCTTGAAAGATCCTAAACCAACATTGTCAAATGAAGAATTTGAACTTGAATGATTACTGCTTACCTCATCTTCCTTTCACAGAAGTATAAGCATGCACATATGGTCCCTTTCGATTTTAGATGTATCCGTGTTCTACTTGCTTTGACTTGTTACATATGAGATATCCAGAAGATCATCCTCCGAATGTGGACAGAATGAGCAAATTTCTTCATTTTATACCTTAGGAGGACTCTTTACAAAAGAGATTTCTCTAGCATGTTCTCTTTAAGCTCCTGCAAACAACTGTTGTGTTGTTTACTTCTCGTCTTCAGAAGTTGCTAACAATATTCTAAGATAAGCATTTTCCATTTGGATACACTAATTAATTTCTTCAAGTTCATGTAGCCATGCTTTCTTCTTCACTTTGCCCATTATTATACTCACAATATGCGAAACTAGTTAGATATGCTCTAATACCACTTGATCTAAAAACTTTAAGGAGTACTTACTCACATAAAAGTTTACAATAAGGATATTTGCTAACAATCATTTGCATGTAAATATGAGCACTTTGTCAAAATTTATTTATATGAACTCGTCTTAATCAAAAGAAAATACAAGTATTCACACATACATACATGACAAACTAGATGATCACAGAGTTCACCAAACCTCTTGGCTACATCTCTAGACTTAATGAAACTTTTAGTCACTTTGTTATCTCCTTCAAGGATATATGGCTTTCATAAGTACATTTGTATGCTCTTCACTTCAAGTGGCTCATTCCCATCTTGGCATGCCTTCCTCTTCCTCACCAAGAAAAATTGAGGTGCTCACATGATCTGAACTGCTTCTCCCATCTTGGGATGAATTTTCTCATACAAGGGTTATTATAAATCTCTCTCCAAAACTCTTGCCTTCCTTCTCCAAATGAGGGCATTTTATAGCCTATTCATGGATTATTACTCATCACACATGTTAGGGAGAATATCTCTCCCATGATCGCCTAAATTAGGATCAAGATACGCCTTAATGGATAGGTGGAAGAAAGGTCTCATCTTTCTCCATGAGACTTTCCATAAGACTAGGAAACTAAAGGTGAGGTGGATTCCCACACTTAATTCCAATTTCCATTTTACAAATTAAATGAAAAATACATTAGCAACACATACTCATTAAAATATTAATCATTTATAATCAACCACTTCACCTTTTAACACAGCTCCCACGAGTTTTGCTTTGGTTTTCTTAATGGATTAGAAGGCTGCATAGAGACCTGTTGTTGAAGGTGTAGATCCTTCTGGATCATCTATGTATCCTTGTTTACCCATCCCAATGGATAAGGGCTAGGATGATCATGAATCTCCGACCTAATCTTACTAACAAGATCGACTGCTATGAGAATAGCATATGAACTAGATTCGAATAAAGCATCTACCTTGGTCTTTCTTGACCTGGATATTAATATGTAAGAGTTTTGTTATCTCCTTTTCTTCCTTGTGGTGAAGTCCAGTTGGATTTATATCCTTTTGCACTAAAGTGTAAATGATCTTCTCACCCACATCTAATCTTCTATATACCTACTTGCTTGAATATGTGGTAGGAGGTTCTTCTTCTTGGTATCTTTCTTGTGCTTCTTAGGGTTCAACTCTACATGTAGTTTCCAACACTCTTCTTCAATGTGACCATCGATGTTGCAATGGTTATACTGTTATTTAGATCCTTGCACTAATGTGTAGTGGCTATCATCTTCTTGTCTTTCCCTTTCCATTTATTCTTCCCCTCCTTAGAAGCGTCTTGGTTCTCTTTCTATTTGGAAACACTTGATTGTCCCTTCTTGTGGCCTATATTTTCTAGGTACTATTCTTGCACACATGCTTCATTAGTTGTCCTAGGCTTGAAGAACATCACTTGATTTCATAAATGGCTGTGTAGACCCCTATATACTTTAGGAGTACACCTAAATTACGGAGTGATATATCGTGATACCTAGCAAGATAACCATACTCCTGAATTTGGTGGTGTACTATTGCACACTCTACCATTGCCTTTGCCTAAAGTTATGCCAACGGATCCATTGGTCCTCTACATACATGATAGGGTATAAATGAGACTCAATGAGTGTTTTAAATCCTCCTATTTAAATGGTAGATCACCCTCTAGACTAAGTGTGTTCGTGTGGCTTTCCCACCAAGTTAATACATAACCCTCTAATTTTAGTTGAGCAAATGAAATATTTCGCTCCTCATCTATGTTGTGGATACTAAAATATACCTCTAATTGCTACAACCAATTATTAAACTTTAAAGCATCGATCTCACCTTGGTATAACTTGATGTCCATTGTTTCTTCCATTTTAAATAAAGCATGGGAAGGGGTAATAGCATTGGAACTTAGCTACTCCCTCTTGGGCTCCTTCCTCAACTCCTTTTCAAAGTCACTTTTATCTCTTGATTTTCCCTCTGATCCGATCTTTGAGTTAGCACCTATAAAATTACCAAAATGTCCAAACTTGCTCTCTAGAGCCGCCACAAGGATTGACATATTGCGAGATATATCAATGACTTGTATTTCCATGTTTGTAAATCACTCTTCATATTTCCCCCCCAAATCTTCACTGGACTTACCTACCATGGCTTGGCTTTGAATACTTTTGCTTTATTCCACCAACTCCTAGATCCTGCAATTTCCCGCAAAACTTCAAAGAAAATTGTTCTGATACCAATATGATTTGTAAATTGTCATGGATATTCCATTGGAACAATTCATCACCATGTATCTTATAACATTCGAATAATAAATATTAGATTATGCAAACTACATAAATTAAAGAATAGGCACAAAAACACGCCATTCACACAAGTGACACGAGATATATCAAGGGAAACCCAATACGAGAGAAAACCCAACTAAAAGGTGAGGGCTATGCTTTTCTCTCTCTTTGTTGTAGTTATCAAAATGCACATACAAAGGAATGGGCTCTCACTATGGAGTTACCTTAGACACCGTGACCTGAATGACTACTACAGAATCTCCTTCCTCTTCTGTATGCTCTCAAAATACGACTGCTATATGTTTTTCTCAACTATGGCATAAGTACAATGATAAAGGATGGAACTCCTCTTCCTAATGACCTCGTATTTAACATAGCCCCATAATCGTCTAGGGTTATGTTGTTTTTTACTTCCTCAACCCTTAATTATTAATCAGGTTTGGGCCTTTTAGAATATTCATGAAATTCCACACGTGGCTAACCCCACTCGTTGGAATAATGGGGCTGACATCGCATCTGGTTGTACTAGGGTAGTTAATAAGGCTGGTCAACTTGTGAGAATCATAACTTTCACATACGAGCTCCGATTGAGGCGATTCTTGCACTGCTGTAAAGGTCTCGATGTACATGTAGAATATGGAATCTTCAAATGAAAAGGGGTATTTTGATGCCTCAAAAGGGATCTTAAAGGATTTCAAACACTTTTCGACCCCAATTTCCACCTAAAAAGTATTCAAATAGATGATAAATTATATTATGATACCAAATGGATTAGGCAACTTCTCTACCACTTGGTTGGTTAATCTCCCAATGTTGACAAATGGATACTCCTCTAAATAACCTAGATTTTTACCCCATTCCAAGTAGCTTGCCAGATCCCGTAAGGATCTCGTGAACTTTCCATCAAGGATATTGATCATTATTTTTATCCTTCTTTGAAATAATTATTTTAAAACACACAACGAGGACTTCCTTGATCCCTAGGGAACCATATTCAAATTCAACTTTATTATTCGATCTTTTGCCCATGAATAGATAATATGCCCTTATCATATCTTCAAGACGATTTCTAAAATTCCCTCTACCTCTACTTGTTTGGAGTTTCCTTTGGAGGATTGATGAAGTTCGATGTCACCCATCCATGCTGGGGTGGAGACATTCATTGATGAACTCTCTACTCTCTTTTATCCAAGGTTTCTAACTATATGATCTCCTTGATATGAGGTTTCTAATATATATATGCTAACTATGGTCTCACCTTTATTTGAAGTTTCCAACACATGTACAAACTATCCTCTCTCCTTTATCTAATGTTTTTGACAGGTTTTTAGGCCCAAACAAGAGGTTGATTACTCTTAATGAGTGCTTCATATAGACTCAGTTATTGTATAAGCCTCCATGTAAGCATGCCACATAGTGATTATGAGATATACCTAGGAAATTAGTCCATGTTTCGAGGGTATGGTGGTTTTTCTCAATCTTCTTAGGGGTGGGAAACAAACTCAAAAGAAAACTCAACAATGTGGTAACCTATAATTAATGAAACTTTCACTTACAAAAATAACCAATAAAAAAACCACTAACGGGTGTTAGTGGTAATTAACAAAACTTTCGGTCATCACATAAAACCAACACTAGTATTATGTCCTCGACATATAGTTTCCAGTTGGGGACTTTTTTTTTAATAGAAACTTAAAAAGGAGTATATTAAAGGGGCTTTGCACAACCATTCAGTACAAAATCACAGCAGATATAAGATTCTAGAAGTAAGATAGAAATAGAAACAAAAAAAAGGCCATAAAGAGGGCATTATAGAGCCCTTATAAGATTTATTGTTTTGAGTGTTTACAGTAGCATTATGAATACTAATAAACTGCTGATTTATGATAATGCAAAAAAACATGAGCTAAGAGAAGATCATTTTGGTTTTCCTGGAAACCCATAGTATGGGTGATGGAGTCTTCTTCCATTCTCTGAGTGACTGCTCTTAGATTTTCTTGAGCGTGACTTCCTTGGTTTAGTTGTACCAAATTCTGAAGATCTTCCTGAATACGATCAATTGTGCCCATCATCTCTTTCATATTCATATCATGATCGTCAATTCTTACATCATGACAACTAGTTTGGTAGGAAACATAACGAACATCCTCCAGTAACTGCTTGACCTCCTTTGCAGTCTCCCTATTGTCAGTAATTTTGACAGCCACGAAGTCTTCCAGGCGTTGGATGTTAACATTCAAGCCATCAAACCCTCCTTTTACACTTCTCTAGATAGGGTCCATTCTTCTGTGTTCCATTCTCAACACGAGTGGCAGAATTTTACTGCGAAAGCTCTATCTGAGCTTGAAACTTGAAGTGTTGTTGCAAATAATCCCAGGAAAGGATAGAGCTCGTTCAACAGAAACCCTTGTACTCTGTAAGGGACCAAAAATCATGATAAAGAGCCTACCCACAGTGTCTCCCAGATGCAGAAACGAGAAACGGCTCCCAAGCTCTTCAACAGACAAACAATGACTGCAGATGACACTAGAGGAGGAAAAAATAGACTTAGGGCGCACAGACAGCGTGTTGCACCCAATCTCTCCAATGACAAAATACACAGAGGGCAGGGTCAGGTTACTCACCAATTCCAGACACCGGGGGGAACAAGGAAATAGGCACGAGAGGGATGCGGGAATTACCCACCCTTCGCAGAGCTCGGGAGGCAAGGAGAGTTGCACCTCGTCGCTGGGGTGGGGGGGAACTAAAAGGAAGAATGAACAATGACAAGTTTGAGGGAGGGAGATGACAGATTAAGCCCCAAGGGAGAGCCATTGTATGAGCGAGGGGGTGGGAAGAAGCGTGAGAACTAAGCATGCTATAAATTCTGGAAGAGAGGAACTTAAATGGAGTGGGTAGAAGATTATGGATGGAGGGTGGTGGAAACCATGTGCCCCTTTAGATAATGCATGGGCTACCAACGATCAACAAGACCATTAACACTACAAACCTTTGCTTATTGTTTTCCCCCAAGATTTTACAATGGGTAATGAGGCACTTGGGTTGAGTTAGGGAATAGGTTTAGGGATAACCTCTTCATTGTTTAGTGAAATGAAACCTTGAGGGAGAGAGGCACCTAAATTTTCCAAAGCATCTTCCTGAGCATTGTTCGCTCTTAGGATATGGTAGTAGGCAATGCTAGCAGGAAGTGGAAGTTGAGTGATCCTGTTATACAGCCTTCTGCAGTTGATGGAGCCTACTGAGTAGCCAATTATCATTTTGAGAATAACATGTCGCGAGTCCCAAAAGACTAGCAGTATTGAGATGATTCTATTGTCTAGAATCTCTAATCCCTGGAGAAGAGCCAACCACATAGCCTCGTTGTTTATCTTGTGTCCCAATCCCCAAGTAAAGGTTTTTACCATTTTTCATCTAGGGTCAAGGATGACCCCCCCCCTGCACCTTCCTCCCTAAGATTGCCTCTTGAGGCACCATCAAAGAATAAGGAGAAAGAGTTTTTTCTCTTGAATTAATTGAAAAAAGATCATCAGAATTTTTCCTTATCTCCCAAGGCTTAATGGAGAGTAAGCTTTTGGACTAAGGGGAACTCCTCTAAAGGAAGGTACCGCACCATCTAGATACTTGAGCAGATAAATCCTCCGATTTCGGAAGACCAATCCCTCTTGAAGCCAATTTTTATGCTGTCATACCAATTGTTTTTGAAACTATCCGGTTTAAGACCACTTTCTCACCTTTGAAAATTGATCTGTTCCTGGCCAACCATATCTGCCAACATATATTTTTGGGGATGGTATTCCAAAGCTGCTTTAGAATGGGTTTCTTCCTAAGAGAACCCGAGAAGAGACTGTTCCAAACCATGAGGAGCTATCCAAGGGATTCTGGGGGCCTGAAATGGGCACATATAGGATGTAAGATGGACCTCCATACTTGAAGAGAGATGTTGCAATGAAGGGAAAAATGGGATGTTGACTCCGAGTTAGAATTGCATAGAGAACATCAAGAGGGGCCTTCTATTCCTCTTTTGTTGAGGTTGTCAGATGTGAGCAATTTATTATGCATTAACAGCCAGATAAAGCAATTAACTCTGGGAATGCAATCAAAATTCCAAACCTTTTTCCAAAGATTTGTTGTAGCAATGGTTGTATAAGTTTTTAGCAGCTTGTATCCTTCCTTGACAGTGTTATTACCGTTGTTGCCCCAACCAATGGCATCTCTGGTGGTCTTGCTGATAGGAGCTAATCCATGGAGGAACGGGAGTAAGAGGTCGACAACATATTTTAGATGCTCACGTGGATGAAACGTTTTCCAACCATTCCAATTACCATTCCAATCCCAAATGGATAAGTCGTAGAGGGTCAATATGCCACTATCACTAACCCATTTGGATAGATCCTCCAATGCAAGGATAGAGGATAACGGGGGGTGCCCCAAAATTCTATCCGCCCATATTTTGATCTTCTTGCCATTGGCAGGAATCCAGTAGAAGTCAGTTTGTACTAGTCTAAGAGAGGCTTTACATAGCTGCCAAATTGATGTACCCTTTCCTTCCCAAGGATGATTGAGGATTTTGGACCTGGGCTTCCTTATGTATTTTTTTCTTATGACCTCTTTCCACTAGTCCTTCCTTCCTGTTGCCATTCTCCAGACCAATTTAGCACCTAGAACTTTATCCATTTGTTGCGGCTCTTTGATGCCCAATCCCCCTTTGAGTTTGGGGGCCTTAACATTAGCCCATTTTACCAGACGGAATTTTTTGTTTTGAACTTTACCTCCCTGACAAAGAAATTTTCTTATTTCCGTGCAAATGTTGTTCATGACTATCTTGGGGGCCAAGATCATTGAAATTGTGTAAATGGGGTAAGAGGAAAGGATTGCCTGATTGAGAGTGGTTTTCCCTTCTAGATTGAGCCATTTAGAGCCCAAAAAGAAAATCTTGCTTTTGAGCTTTTGAATAACGGGAGTCCACATTGTGGACAAGAAGGATTTTTTAGTGATGTGAATCCCCAAATATTTGAAATGAGTTCAATCATGGTTTACTTGGATGCTGAGAATATAAGAAATGTCTCTAAGGGTATTGACATTGCTATTCCACCCGTAGAGGTGGCATTTGTCCAAATTCGCCATATTGCTCGAGGAACGGAGAAAGAGATCAAGGGACCTAAGGAAATGCCTGGAAATTTGAGGGGATGTACTTCCCAGCAAGATGGTATTGTCAGCGAAGAGAGCATGGTTAATAGGCTGAACCCTTGCTTTAAAAGAGAGGCATGGCATTTGTCCCTCCTCGAGGAGCCTGTTTAGTCTTCTGCTCAGAGAATCAGCCACCAGAATGTAGAGGAAGCAGGAGAGGGGGCAGCCATTCCTTATTCCTCTTTTGAATTTGAAAAAGTCGAAGGGCCTACCATTGATTAGGGGTGCTATCCAAGGGGAACTTGTGCAAGCTTTAATTTGCTTAAACCATATATAGGTGTAAAACCGAACTTATCCATAATCAGAAAAATGAAATCATGCCTTAAACAGTCGAAGGCATTGGCTAAATCAGGCTTAATGGCCATTAACGCCTCCCGCTTTTTCATGCTAGAGTGTATTGCTTCTTAAATAAGGAGGATGCTATCACTTATATGACGACCTGAGATGAAACCTCTCTAATTTGGAGATAATAGGGAAGGGATAATGGCCTTAAGTCTAAGCGATAGGAATTTGGAGAAAATCTTGTATGAGGCGTTACAGAGAGAGATTGGCCCAAATTGCTTTATGGACATAGGGTTGGGCTCTTTAGGAATAAGGGAAAGAAAGGTGGAGTTGGTTTACCCTCCCATCTTTCCTTTCGACATCCAAGAGATAAGGTGCAACAAATTTTTTTTAATTATTTGCCAACACATCCTATAGAAGCAAATTGAAAATCCATCTAGCCCAGGGGCTTTATCTGGGTGGAGGGACCAAATGGATTTCTTGGTTTCCTCTTCAGTGATAAGGGCTTCTATAACTTTGGAGTCCTCGGGGCTAATAAGAGAGGGGATGTCCCTGACCATTTCATCCATATCTTCTTGCGAAACTTCATATGTGTCACCGTAAATATTTTCAAACAAACTTCTTACCTCAGTGATGATCTCCGCCTGGTCTATAATGGTGGTTCCATCATCCTTCTTTAGCTCCCTTATCGTATTCCTCCTCTGTCGTTCTTTGCACTGATTTTCAAAAAAAATTGGTATTTTGATCGCCTCCCAATAGCCAAAGTTTTTTGCACCGCGGCCTCCAACTTTTTTCTTCCTTCCTGATAGTGGATTGTAATTTTTTCTCAAGCTCTATTTCCTGGAGTAGGAGTTCTCTGGCTACTTCTCCTTTCTCCATACTTTCTTGCAGAATTTCCATCTGGTTGAAAAGTTTGAACTTCCTTAATTTAGGCTCTTGATAATGCTTTGTGACCCATTGCTTGAGCGAAATCTTAAACTGCTTCAACTTTTGCTCCCAGATAAAGGCAGGGGATCCTTGAATAAAGCAGTTCCAGGCGTTGCGAATGATGTCCATGACTCCCTCCGACTCCAGCCAGAGATGATTGAAGAGAAAAGGGAGCGGCTTGAGTTTCCCCACCGAGGAGAGGAAAAATAAAATAGGTTTGTGATCTGATACTGCCGAGCAGAGGAGCTTAGACTCAGGGATGGATAAGTTCCTGAGAAGGTGGGTGTTGACCAATACTCTATCCAGTCTTGCTGGAATGTGTCCCGATCGAATCCTTCTATTGTTCCAAGTGAAGTTATCATTTTCAGTTTTGATATCTGATAAGCCCCATAGCGAGGTCAGATCCTCCAACCTTTCCCCAAACGCTTCCATTATTTTGGATCCCCCCCTGCATTCACATGTCGATATGGTGACATTGAAATCACCGGCAACGAAATAGGGGATATGTCTTTTCCCTTAACATTGATCTTCCAAGGAATTCCAAAAGGTATCTTTCTGAGCCTGAATGGTGGGACCATAGATGTTCCCAACCCAAATGACTTCCTTATTTTCTTTATTTTCAAGCTCTACAAAGAGCCAATTTCTATTTTCGATAGCTGAGTGCATTGTAAAATTCTCCTCATCCCACCAAGTGAGAAGGCCTCCTGAGGCACCTATCGCGCAGATTGCTTTCCCTTCACCTTTTGCCCATATTTTTTTCATAGTTGAAAGACTATCTTCAACAATCTTTTTTGTCTCCTAGATGAGGAGGATGGAGTTGGCTTCCATTGATTTTATTCTCTTGATAACTTCTATTTTCTGAAGATCCTACTCCTTGACAATTCCAGGAGATCAGCTTCATTATTTCCTATGCTGGTGGAGCGCCCTTTCCCTCTCCTTTTTCTCTTCTTCGGCACTGAGAAGATATTTGTTGGCCTGTGGGTTTCTTACCAAGAAGTCTAAATTAGGCTACTTTCCTATTGCTCTTTCCCTTGTTGCTTCCTGTTCTCTAATTGTCTTGTTGGATTTCCTTCCCCTTCTGGCTTGAGGCTCTTGTTCTTCATTGGAATTTTCAGAGGTTTCCTTTGAATTTTCTTTTTCCCATGATCGAGTGATTGAACCTACAGTGTTTGCAGAGGATTCAGGTCTTGCTTCAGGGTGAATTTGAACAAGGATGACCCGAACCAAAGGTTCGTTCTGCTTTAGCGTAGGCACTTCTTTTGGGGCTTCCTCCTCCTAGGGAATAATCGTTTCCTCTCCTTCAACATATTCCACAGCTTCAGTTTCTTCATTGGCAAGAACTTGAAACTTATTTCCGGCTCCATTCTTTGCCAAGGAGGGGTGTGGTTGCGATGATGTTGCTTTAGCACCCTTTCTTCTACTTGCTACATTCCATCCTTCTTCCAGATTCTCATCAAAATTAGGTTTCTCTGGTTTTTTAGGGAAAGACTTAGCAAAATGCTCGTATTCATGACAATACTTGCATTTAAAAGGTATTTTCTCGTAGTCCACAGTATGTAGATGATTCCATCCATCTATGGACAAATTGATGGCTTCAGGGAGCCCTTTCTACATATCAACTTCCACACAGATCCTTGCACAAGAGAACATGGGGGCTTTGGGCTCTGATTTATCAATGTATTTTCCAAGTGTATTTTCGATTGATCGAAAATCCTCATCATTCCAGTAGTGAAGAGGAAGATGGGGGAGTTTTAACCAGACTGGGGCTGCCTTAGGGATGTCTTTTTTAGGGTCAAAAGAGAGATCCCATTTATTGAGGTACATACCTCTTGGGCCCATAAAATATGGTACATTTCTGAAGATAAGATCTCGATCTTCTTTTTTTTCAAAGATGAAGACAAAGTAACCCTTACCACAAATGATTTGATGGACTTCCCCTTGAATGAGGGGTCTCCAGTTTTTGTTAAGCCAAACTTCCATAGGTATGGGGGAAGGCCAAAGACCCACGAACAAACCAATCAATCCTTTTTCTGACAATGTGATTGCTTTCTGCTTGGATGCAGCTAAGGATAACTTGACATCCGGAATTTCTGAGCGTTTCACAAAACGTGAGGAAGAGGGAACACTGGATGAGGGCGGCACTTCAGAAGCAACAATATGGAGAAATATTTCTTTGAAGCCATCAGGGTCTGGATTAGGAGGGTCCATGGTCGTCAAGGCTAGAAGCCGAAACCGTGAGGAGGCAAACCCTAGCAGGCGGTCATCGCAAACCCTAGCTTCTCTAGCAAATCAGTGATTTATGTCTTTGCCTTTGTCCTCCAAGAAGATTATTGCAACAATTTTGGTCCGGGACATTAGTTATGGAATGATTGTCATTTTTTCCTGAAAACTATAGTTTGAACATAGGAAAGTAAATTTAATTTAAAAAAAATAACAATTTTTTGGTATTTGATTGGTTGCTTGAGGCTGACGTATTCCTTGTTATGTGTTTCTCACCACGGGGCGACAAGCATACATCAACTTATTTAAATGTATTTTATGGTGCAACCTATGTGAAAGATAACAAGTAACTTAAAAAAAATAGGTTATAAATGCTAGTTCAAGAAAAACAGCCATGGCGGAAAACCGCATGGAACCACAACCTCGTCCTCCATAGCTTGCTCCAAGCATTGCAATCATGATCAACTACTTTATTCGCTACCTAACTACTTTCACATGGTTCAACTCCAATTAATGCATGAAATGATGTCTGCAATGTAAATCCTATCGTTGGAACTTATGGTTGATATGATGTGACCCATTTAGATGACCTTGGGTTTATCATCGTTCACGTGCGCAATTTCACTTGGTAACAAAGGTTAAACTCACAATTTTAAAGAGCATCCATGTTTTGTTTGGCTCTGTAAGCATCTCTATGCCAGTTTTGAAGGATTGTTTCGGTGGCAGTGGACAATGATGGTATTGTTTCAATGTGTTCTTCAGAAAGGTAATTTCGAATCCCAATGTTAGACATAATTAAGAGGTTGTGCATATATTATTTGTTGTATGATTAAATATTTAACCCTATACATATTTAGAGTGTTCATCTTCAATGCTCAGCATGGTGATTCTCACATCCTGCTCCTTCTTAGTTATCTGTTGAACTATTATTATTGGTCATTTGTGCCGGCAAAGGCACATGATTGAACAGATTAATTCCTTTCCCATGCCCTAGCCGCTGCAAGTGGTAAGACTGTTGCGAATATTGAACAAAACAAGATTCCACAAGATTGGAGTATTTAATTGTATTTTTTAATCTTGATTACTGCATATTCCTGAGCTTGATATTCCCTTTCAAGTTTCCTCTGCATATATTTAAGTATATTTAAGATGGATATGAGTGCCAAGCTTATATCACAATGTGCTTTAATGATATTGATTTCACCCCCGAAGGTATCGGGTAATATATTTTATGGAAAGGAAGACTCATCTCCACAAAACGCCAACACCCATCATGACTATAGAGCATCTTTGTATAAATGAATTATGTTCTTCAAAGGCTTGATATCAGGAAAACTGCCTGCAAATCAACGCATCAAATGGAGAAAACACTATACTCTCAAAGATGGCGTGGCTGCAAATGTATGTTATTATTTGTATTTCCTGCATGGTTTATGTCGAATGTATGTATATATTTTTCCATGACCCTTAATCCCTCAACATTTGTGAGTGCGTTGTGCAGGTTGATTTCGTTAGAGGGCACCATGATAGGAGATAATATCAAGTTCGGTTTCCTTGTGACTTTTACAACCATGATAGTATCATGGAGTGTGATAGAATTTGGACGGTTTATGAATGATGAGCTAGAGAATGCCGAGAATTCAATCCATTGGGTTATTGATTGTCTCCTCAAAGTAACATCCCATCCATATACAGTATATGTTCAGTCTGTTCATCTTCATATTGAACAGAGAAAAATTAGTTATTTCTTCATGTGTCGGTGGTCAGAATCAGGCATGGATTTGCTAGGATTATGTCACAATTCTTTATGTCGTTTAAGTCTTCGTTGTTTAAGATTTATGAGGTGAATTGTTGAAATCCTTAAATGCATTTTGAAGAGACTCTGAATAAAAAAGGGTGTGGAAATGTTGGAAAGGTTGATGGCTCTGTTTTCAAGTCTTAATAAAGATTTTTGCTTCCCTCGTCCAACTGCTTTCTGATTTGACAAGTTATCGATTTGTATTTTTTATTTCATTTTAAGACAACCTTCAGATCTTTCAATTCTTGATGAAGAACTATAATTTTTGGACAATCATTTCTAAAAAAACATCATAAATGAAATTTGTTTTATGTTCTTTTATTTTGTGTATGTAATGAACAAAAATATATATAATAAATAATCACTAAATAACTATTAAATATCAATATTAATTATTAATATTAATACATATTGATATTAATAATTAATAATTAATAAATAGTTATAAGTAAACAATTCTAAAATGACGCATCCTTTCATGGATAGTATCCAAAGTGCCTTTACGATTAATATATATATATGGCACTCACTTTGTAATCTATAATCATATCTATTCTATCATCAATTTATATATTATTATGGCTTATTTAATATTCCAAGTCTTTTGGTTGAGGGATTCGGCTCTCGATCTTGAGCTTTCGAGATTGAATGGCACCAGCTGAGAAGCCAGTTCAACGCGGAATCATGGCGGAGGCGTGAACCAGGAATGAAACCGGTGTTCGTGATCTGTTTTTGTGGGACGCACTTTGAACAGTTTTTCGGCAGAACGAGTATCTTGCCGTGGATTCGCCAAGGTTTTCAATGAATGTGTCGAGGCTTCATCAAATAGATTACGCCGCAGCTTCATTTGTTTTTGATGGGGTTTCGGCTACAAGATTGATGGGCTTTCCAAGATCCGGGGTTGAGGGTTTCAGCTCCAAGAATCGAGATCGTGTGCTCCATGAACAAGATCGGCGGGCTTCGGCTCCAAGAATTGGGGTTGAGGGCTTCGGCTAACTTTCGAGGCTGTTGGATCCTCTATTGCAGAGAAAGATTGCCAGCCTTATGGCAGAGGCGGTGACTGTGGATATACTCTTGCGTGGCGACCCGTATTGTGTCCTTAGGGATCTCTGCGGCGGCGACGGCGTCTTCAGAGGTGGTGGCCTTTGCTGTCGGCAGTATATCTGATGTTTTGGGTGGTAATGGGTCTTCTGCTGGTGCTCGGTGATATATGATCAGAAGTGATCCATTTTTGGTCTATTTCCATGAGGCAGTTTTCTGTCTATAATGTCTGGGACAGTTTTTTTGGTTATGTTAATATGAGACAGCAAATATGTGACAATGTAGGGATCCTAGTGATCCTATTACATGTGCAGATGTAATTTTGTTCTACTTTGAAATAAAATTACGAATTTTTCCGAGGAAAAATATATATATATATATATTTCGAGTCTTTCGGTAATATTATTTGTGTAAGCGAATAATTACTTGCTTCAAATGGTATCAAAGCCTCGTTTGGTTGATCTGGGCCTTTGGCCTTAATTCTCAGACCTTGTCTGATTTTTGGCTTATAGCCTTGTTTTAGGGCTTCCCTAAAATATTGGACATTGTCAAAAAAAGAAAAACGTTAAAAAAAAAAAAAAGGGGGGGGAAAAAAAGTTAAGAAAAAGAAAAGATAAAAGGAAAAGGAAAAAAAAAGAGGGTAAAAGTGAAACGACACCTAGTTTCTTAAAGTGGGTTTGAGTTTGAATATAAAAGTGCAAAAGAATTACTAGTAAAGAGCAAGTGAGATTTGAACTTAGGTGGGGAATGTAACACTCATTCCTCCCAACCACCCAATCTACTGACATTTTACAAAACTAAAGGGAAAAAAAAGATAAAAATGGTGCATAATAATTGCTCCTAAAAAGCAAGTGAGATTTGAACTGAGGTGAGGAAGGTAACACTCATTCCTCCCAACCACCCAATCTACTGACATTTTTACAAACGATTGGAAAAAAAGAAGGAGCTATTGATTAAACTTCAAAGAAAACTCAAGAATATGGATTTTAATATTGAAAAGAAGCAAAAATTTCCTATCACCTTGCAAAAAAATGTTGCAATATTATTTAGAATTGAAGGGACACTTGTAGGGAAGGATATCACCATTTCTATCGCACCTACTGAAAGAAATAATTATGTTAGTACTGAATTCGCTAACGATTTAGTGATTCCTGAGTCAAATATAAGGGAAGAGCTAGACTTTTTGGACAAAAACGAACTGAAATAAGTGGCTTACAACTGAGTGTTGGAGATTATATGGTCACATCGAAATTCATTGTTAGTTCCTTATGGAGCTTTGACGGTGACATAATTTTGGGTTTACCTTGGATAAAAACATTGGGGACTTTCATCTTAAATGCCGAAAAAAAGTTTCTAACATTTTCCTATAAGAGAAAGAAAATCACATTTCAAGATAATACAATGAAGTCAAAAATAGAACCTCCAACATCTGAAGAATTCCAGGATATATCAGAGATGATTTCACAGGGTAATCAGAAGTCAAAACAAAAGAAGCAGAAAGAAGTTGAAAAAATTGTCGCTAGTAAGGATGAAGAAATTACTCGTTTAAAGAATCATAGTCAAGACTTGATCACACAGATTAAGAAATTAAAAAAAGAAAATAGATCGCAAGAGGAAAGCCAAGAGGAATTCCATCAACAGGAAGTGGATCTCCAAAATTATTTCAATAAGAAACAATTACAAAAAAATAAGAAAATTCTCGCTTAACAATTTTGAATCAAGGGTTGACTGAACAAATAAAAAAATTAAAAAATGAGAAGTTAAAAAAATCCTTAGATTTATTATCAATTAGTAAATCGCAAGAATGACAAACAATTAAAGTTTCTACATGGGTTCCACAAACGTCTCGAATACCTTATCGTCACCAAAATCACAGAAGTCGATACAACCTGTTATCCCTAAAGTTGAACCTAGACTACGGGGGTTCAAGCTTAAGATAATCTTGTTCTCAAATGTATAAATCAATAAAATCAAACTGATATACAATCAAAGCTATGGGAAAAGTTACACCACTATCAATGTAACAGGTTGGTATAACATAAAGGCTGTGAATAAAATCAAACAATCATTGAAAAACTGGACTAGTATGAAATCAAGGCTATTTGTACAGATCACACAATTATAAATGATATAAGCTGGTAAGTAAATCAGAGCTACAAGGTAATCCACAGGAAATGTATAACATAAGACAAAATGCACAGTTCAATATCAAGGTTACTATTATCATAAAGACAAGAAGTAAAACTGCCTCTGTTTTCTACAGTGTAAGGATAATTGTATTTCCCAATAAGAATTAGTGCAATGGGATGTAATGGACCATATGCATAACAAAATTATCAAAAAAACCAATTCATAACATACAAAAGCAAATCATCATCATGTTTCATTCAAAAATAGAACCTGTACAGAAGCTGCATAAATTCTATGTCATACAGGCAATGCTCCAAACAGGGCTTGCATTCTCCAAAATTGCCAACATCCCAGTCCCCTGCTTCCTTATGAAAGGAAGAACTCTCACCCCTTTTTTAAGTCCAATCGTTTCTGTTTAAATAGTAGAAAACTTCATAACGTTCTCCAGAAAAAGCTCTCATAGGAAGCAACAGAAAATTCTAAAAATAATCCGGCTCCAATAGGATAAAATAAAAATAAAAATCTCCCTACTAGTGGGCGATCTGTTTCCTTCCCATCAAACCTGATAAAAAGATTTGCTCTTTCATATCTTTTGAAATGTTCTCCAAATAGTGATGACCCATATCTTGATTTCAACGAGCTCATCGAAATACTCTGCATCTTTTGCGTCGCTCCTTGAATCCCAGCTCATAAAAATACTATGATTCAACGATGTCCTTCTGTATTTCAGGAAGTTGGTAATATTCCTTGCTGTTAAAACTCGTGGAGAAATGCGATACCAACACATAATGGAGGACCGTTGAACAGGCATCTTTTTCCTATGAATACACTGACAACTCTACGTTCTTCTGTAATTGATTCGAGAGAATCATAAAACAACTCACTAAAATCTTTCTCAAACCTCCCTTCTTTGAAGATGTAACAACAATTTGTGAAGTTTTTCAAGGTGAAAACGATTTTGGTGAGATTCCTCTTGGTTGTTGTGATTTATGAGAGATCAAAACAAATCCTTAACGTGGCTGCTACAAGTTGATTCGTTGATTCATTTGTCCATGTGGCAAGTAACTTGACGGTATGACAAATTACCAAACCTTGTCCTTGATATCAGCCTCTTCACATGACCTTTCTCTGCTCGGCTTCTCCGAACAGAACAACACCTCAGCAAATGGGTTCCTTTTAATGAGGTCATCTTCAGACTTTGGCTCGGATCTTTGACCCACCATAGAATCCAAAATATGCTTATTGAATACAAACTGCAACACACACTACTTGACCACTTCTCAAAAGGAGTAATAGGACCAGGACTATTTAAGACCGTTGACCTCTGTTTCCCATTAGAAAGCCTTCTATTTGTAGTGGGAATTTTAATAAAAGAGGATGGAGACATGTATAGAATTCTATAACATCATATTCGCAAAGATGAGCTAAGCTTTCAAGCGCTTGAACAGTTGGAATTTTTCTCTCAATGCATGCCTGAATGGACAAGATAATATCAACACCACTATCAGCATCCTTTTTGCACACATCCCGTACACAAGCTGCCATACTGATAAGTAGGTCAATGTCCAGTGCAGGAGCTAAAAATACTTTAGGATGGAGGAGCTTCTGTAGATGCACAAAAACACGATTGGTAAACTCCCAAGTTCTACAAAGCAAACGAACAGCAGTTGCATGAAGTTCCCTCCTAGCATCCTCATGAAGCATTGGCTGAAGCGTTTGAATGATAAGAGGTGTTGTTGCAGAATGACGTGCAAGAGCTAGGACCACCCTCAAAATATCCAACGCCAGTTCTTGTGGTTTATATCCATATTTGTGGAAGAAGTTAAGGTAGAAAAGCACAACCAGCAAAAATGATACACCTAATGAGGGTTCAAATCTGCCAATCGCGTCCAAAGCTTCTGTAGCAGAGCTTCCAAGAGTTGAGTGCACAACAAATGCACTTACTATTGTACTTAATAGAAGAACTATGCCTTTCCTGATCCTTTTATGGGGGTGAGAAACCAAATTGCTTTGTGATCCATCACCATTTTTTACCAAGGATTTCTGTAAATATTCAAGCCACACTTTTGATTTACTGCTGCTGCCTAATAGGTCAAATAACCATACATGAGTTGAATCAGATCGATGATTCCAAGTAATCAAGCCTTGGTCCTGGGAACATATCTGTTGTAGAAGTCGATGCATAACTATTCCAAATCTGTGGCCATAACAAAACCTACTTTCATACATTGTGGTTGCTAAGGAAGGAACAAGCATGCATCTGGTGTATTTTGTGAAGTGGAGACAACTGTTTGTCGAACTGGAGTCTGCAGCAGCTTCTCTTCATTACTTTCTTATTCATCATTCAAAAGCATATCAATGTCGTTACTGGAATATAAGTGCAAATCTGTTTCTTGTTTAATAAAAGATTCTTTTTGCTCATTTTGCAGATGTTGACGGAAACCATCCATTTGAGAGCTCTGTACCTTAGAGCCAACCAGTTGCATAGTAAACCTCCCAACCTGACACCAGCTCTGAAGGCTTCACCCCGAAGTTGATGTAAAATGCAGTGCACTTCTGTAATATGTCTTCCTCGTCCTCCAGCGCGAACCCATTTTGGGTAAACTCTGCTGCCAGTAAGTAAAATGCTGCCAGAAGGCCCTAAAAACTGAGTGATCACTTTGACATTTGAATGCTGTCAGAAACTGCAACTTGCTGGAGCATATCTGATGATAACACAACCAACATCAAATTAAAGCAGAACCAATGACTAACGCAATAGAGAAGTCATCAAAGGCTCAAATTCAAACATCAGAAAAGGGAAGCAATGCAAATCTCGTCAAAGTTCAAAAGAACAATCTTATTGTCACATCGCTACAAGCATCGACAGAAAATGGTTCCGAAAAACAATTACAAAAATCGTTAGAAACACCAAAAGTTGAAGTTCTAGTAAACACTTCACAGGCAATTCGAGTTCCTTATCGCAATCCGAATCACAAGAGTCATTGTGATAGACAAAAAAATCAAAAGGAAAATTACCAGTATTATTCCTACAAAGAGCAAAGATAAAATCGACAACTCTCAACAATCGACCCGCAAATAATTTCGTTAAGGGTATATCTCAAATGGATGAATTCACAACTGACGCAACATTTCCACACAATGTTTAAAAGAAAGTATCGTATTATTTCGTCAAATGTTGCAACTACCAACACACAATGTCACGAGAAAGCGTTACGAGCTAGAACAAGGGATAAAGTCTTCAATAATTGTGCTTTGAGGACAAAGCAATTCTAAGGGAGAGGCAATGTAATAACAAAAATATATATAATAAATAATCACTAAATAACTATTATATAATTAATAATAACTATTAAATATCAATATTAATTATTAATATTAATACATATTGATATTAATAATTAATAAATAGTTATTAGTAAACAATTCTAAAATGATGCATCCTTTCATGGATAGTATCCAAAGTGCCTTTACGATTAATATATATATATGGCACTCACTTTGTAATCTATCATCAATTTATATATTATTATGGCTTATTTAATATTCCAAGTCTTTTCATAATATTATTTGTACAAGCGAATAATTATTCGCTTCAGTGTATTATATTGGTCAATGTGTAGGCCATTTAAATTCGTTGTTTGTTAAATTAGATGGAAATTTGGTAATTTTTTAAGCTCTGAGTACTGTGGTGGCCATTGCATTTTCAGTATTCTTTTAGTTAAGCAGGATTTGGGGCCATTGCATTTAAGTTTCTATGTATCTAATATAAAATGCGCTTATGTTTTTTTTAGACAAAAACGGTTATATTTATAGGTGGTTTAACCACAAAAACAAAGCCAAAATTAACAGAGATGCCCTTATGGTAGTGGCAAATAAAGTTCAGATAAGCAAGTCTTCCTATAGTTCAGACCTTGCCATTCCACTACAGCTTAGAGATTTATATTCATAAACAATAACATAGGTGCTTCTAGTTATACGTAGAAACAACAACAAGACATTGAAATTCAAAAATTGAGTCTAAACTGACGGAATTCATTTGGATTTCTCGCCATAGCGAGAAGAGGAACTTGGGAAATTCACCACTTCCATCTTAGCCACCTCCAACTCTAGCTTCTCGAATTTCATCTTGAGATCAGCTAGTATCCCTGTCAACGTTATCTAGCCGACAACCACCCTCAGAATCGAGCTTGCCAAGAAACCTGTTGATCTTTCTAATCTTCCTCTTCATCTCCCTAATGTTCGTTTAAATGAAATGAGCAGGCGGGGAGTAGCCAATGGATTCAGAGGATGTCGAGGAAGCTTCCATATAGCAAATGACAGTCTGAACCCGAGCACAATTCCTCAGTGATGTAGATGAACCAGCAAATTCCTCACTGAAGCAGACGAACCATAGCACAATTTCCTCGTTTGTGCAATTGACCCAAAGCATAATACAACGCTCATTCCCCTTGTCCTGTCTAATAAACTTGCCACCATAGACGCTCCACAAATCCATAATTTCCTGTGTAATAATGCTTGGGTTCACATCAAATAGACATGATGTAAAACCTTCACCTCGACAATTGCAAATGCTTGAACGTACAGGAATTAAAACCCAGTCATAGCAACCTTGTCCTTGAACACGCGCCACCACAGATGTTGCCAACATGCCACATGATGAAGCATGTGTCACATGAGCTTGCATTGAATTTTCCAAGAGGTAGATGTTAGTGCCTTAAGCCCCTTGGACAAGGCCGGGGTCCTATGGGGGTTGACAGAAGGAGCTGACCCCATTCCACTTTAAAATTCTGTAACCAAGAGTAAAGCCTATGTTTGCAGCAAAGTCTGCTTTACTATTGAACTTCCTAAGAATATGAAAGAACTCAATTTTGCGAAAGGAGGTGACCAAAGCTTGGATTTTCCTAATCAGCTGGCTGAGTTGCATCTGGGAAGGGTGAGTGTTTTCAGGGAGGGCTTGAATTATTACTCGTGAATCTCCCACCACGATAATTTCATTAATTCCCCGACTTCTAGCAAGTTGAAGTCCCTGCCATAGGACCAATGCTTCCGCTATATTATTGGTTTCCCTTCCAACTCCCCAATAAAAATTGAATTATGTTTCTCCATCAAGGATGATAAAAACCCCGCCCCCCCCCCCCATTGCCCCGATAAAATACACTTATGTTTATAGCGATATTATTTTCAAATAAACATCGCATGTCTCTATTATTATGAAAATTTAGTATATATGTTTTTAAAAAAATTGCAAAGGATTTAATTTAGCTTTAAACCTTTATTTTAATGTACAAAAAAAGTGCATGTACTTTCATTAAAAAAAATTTCACAAACCAACGTTTGAGGAAACTTTTGTCAAAAATCATTTGAGTGGAAAGCATGGTTGGACTCCTATTAATTAGGAAATTATTTTTTATATAGTTTTTCCGTGATAGTCATGATTGATTTTTTCTTCTACAAATGAAGAAGAAAAGAAGATGTTTTGACTTGTTTTAACATTTCCTATTGTGGAGTTTATCACTTTTTCTTCTAATAATGATATACATAAAGCATGCTTTGACGTGTTTTGTTGTTTTCCATGGTAAAGTTTTATTCTATTGTGTTTTTTATGGTGAATATGCTTATCCCTATTTCCACTAGTTACGTTGTTAGGCGTTTTTCTCTGAAGTTCTATTTAAAACCACTATTCATTTCGTCGTCCCTCCTGCCTATCAGATGATGCCACCTGATATCAGGTCTCGTTCATTTTACCTAATTTTCCATCCTAGCCGAGACTGAGAGGAAGAGGAAGCATTCCTCCATCGCTGTCATTATAGTTGTCCCTTGTGTTGGGCGACTGCGTCATTACAGCAGTGCCACGAGGCGAATTGCCCATGGAGGCCAGCAAGTGTGAAGCGGTTGCATTTCCTATACTTAACTACAAAACCATGGATCGACTCGGAGACGTATTGGTTTCATTGATCCCTTGCGAAACCTGGTTTGGCGTCTGATTCATCGAAGAATTATCACTCAGTGGATGCTGCCTTAACCTGGAAGCTAAGAACTGGGATTCGTTGTAGTTGGAGTACTGCATATGTTCACCCGCGTGACCTTTGTTTTCCTGAGAGTTCAAGCCCTGGCCTCCTATCCCGAAAGGTAGCAATGACATTGTGAATAATCATTACGTATTGCTTTACAGGTTCTGGGGGCTGTTGTTATTATTTGAAGCATTGTTGCCTTGGGAAGCGTTGGCAGGATTGAATTCCCACGGCGTAGTTTTCACGCCTACGCCTGACCAGGAAGGCATTAAGAACATTTGCTCCAGGAAGTCTTCCATGTTCTGATGAGGTTGGTTCATTTGATCGAATTGTGAAGAAAAATGTTGTTGCTGGCTATTTATTTGTTGCTGTTGGAGGGCGACTTCAGGGCCACCGCTTAAACAAGATGTGACAATGCTCATGGTCTGCATTCGAGTCTTTTGTACCTGTTAGCGTTCTGCCGATCGCCCATGGTCTCATTGTTTGAGCTTCCATCAAGGAATCCATGGACCCTCACACAGTCCTCCACGACTACACAACCCATGGCAAAGTGGAGAGAATAAGTCTCCTTGTGGGCTCCCAGATGAATTCCTCTTCCGGGGACAAATACTGCTTAACCCATAATCAACATAGTTAACCCACAAAGGGTAGAATACAGAAGATTTTTGAGACCGGGTTGTGGGGGTGTTCTAGCATTATGATGTACGGGAATTGGTAGAAGGCAGTTTCGTCTATTTTGTTTTTGGGTTGACACTAGTTTTTGGGTTTCTGTTTTGAAATGGCTCAGGACGAGGTGACCAAATATGCCCACAATCCTATGCACAGCGTCGTTTCCCAGAGGGACCACACAGCGCTTCGACGGGTTATTTTCGGGTTCCCGAAGCTTGGGAATGTCGGGGAAATCAAGATAGAGGCAGAGTCAATCTTGGAGGAGCAGTGGGCGGAAGCGATTTCTAGTGTTATAGATAGGCGAGATGTGCCCGAGCACGAGACGGAGCTGCATCTGGCTGTGCAAATGGGGGATGCCCAGGTGGCCGAGATGCTCATGTCTACAGGCGCGGATTGGAGTCTGCATAATGAGCAGGGCTGGAGTGCCTTGTAGGAAGTGGTATGTGCATGGGAAGAGGGAATTGCTATGATCATCATGAAGAATTATCAACCCCTTGCCTGGGTGAAATGGTGCAGGAGGGTGCCCAGGGTCGTGGCTGCCATGAAGCGAATGCAGGATTTTTATATGGAGATAAATTTTCATTTTGAGAGCTCTGTGATACCCTTCATTGGCTACATTGTGCCTTCGAATACATACAAGATATGGAAAAGAGGGTCCAATTTGAGGGCTGATATGACCCTCGTGGGGTTTGATGGTGTTCGGATTCAGAGATCAAATCAGAGCTTTTTGTTTCTTGAGAATGGGAGTGAGGATGGGAGGGTTGCACTTGGGTCTCTGTGTGTGTTATACCACAAGGATAAGGAAATTATGAATGCATTGGATAGTGTCGGGTCTCAACCTTCTGATGTCGATATATCGCAGGAAGTCACTGCGATGTCACGGATGACTATGTACAGGCCTCGGATTGATGTTACTCAGGCTGAATTGGTTCCTCATATCACTTGCAGAAGGCAGGAGAAGGCTGAGATGGTCGGGCCTTGGAAGGCCAAGATCTATGATATGCACCATGTGATGCTTAGTGTGAAGTCCAGGCGGGTTCCCGGGTCGATGACTGATGAGGAACTGTTTGCAGCCTTTGCAGGGGATAGCTATACTATTGATAATGAGAGATATGAAACTGAGGAGGATTATGCAGGTCTATTGACAGAGGAGGAGAAGAAGCAGCTAGAGAATGCCTTGAAGATGGATCATTTGGAAATTGGGGATGATGGGAAGCAGGAGGATGAGGCATTGGATGTTGGACATCGCCATAGCTGCTATGGAAGGGAGGAATTCCTTCACAGGGAAGAGAAACACAATGTGGGTTTGTTATCTGGTGCCAAATCTAATGGAGATGTTGTTGAGGCAATGGGACTTAAGGAAGTCAAGGAAGAGAAGAAGGGTTGGTTCAGTTGGGGCAAGCGGAATGCGAAACAAGACAACGGAAAGATTGTGCCACCTAGGAGTTCTTTGAGTGTAGAAGGCAAAGTTAGTTATCTGCTCGATGATTCGGCTACAAGGATTTAGATGAAAGCTGGAAGATATTCACCTGAGCGTGGTAGAAGGTTTGTTGATGCAAGGCCTACTGATTACAGGGTAGATGATTATAGGAAGGGAAAAGAGACAAATGGTAGAAAGTCAATAAGTATAGAAACAACTTGCAGGCATAAGCTCCTTTTCAATGATAGCGAAAATGAAAGTGAGTACAAGAAAGGATTAAGGCCAGTCCTGTGGCTCACATCTCAGTTTCCTCTCTAGACAGATGAGCTATTGCCACTGCTCGACATTTTGTCAAACAAGGTTAAGGCTATTCGTCGCTTTAGAGAATTGCTTACTACAAAGCTTCCACCTGGTACTTTTCCTGTCAAGGTATGCATCTAGCCACACTTTAATTTTTGTTAGAATAGTAGTTGAGATGTTGGATTCTGGAACATATTCCATTTTGTACATTAGCGGGGTCTAGATTTGCCTTAGATGCTCGTTTAATCCTCTTTATAAGCATTTGACCAAATAGTTATAAAGAATGGATTGTACTTCTACCAAGCATAGAAAGACTATTAAGAAATGGTTTAGCTTTCTATATGGTATGCCCAATCCTTAATCTTAAAAAGCCAAAAAAACAAGACTTGCTCTTATTTCTAGAGTTGGGATTCCTTTGAAGAAGCTTTGCATACCCATTAAGAATAAGTTAGAAAAGATCTTACTGCTCGATGCTCACCAAGCCATTGATTTATTGTAGATAGTTGGTTTTTATAGTTGTAGGACAATTTCAAGATGCTTTGTATTTGCCATATTTTGGCTCTTTTAATGAGCATGTGGGGATAGTATGGGAAAGGGTATAATAGAGTACTGATAGTTAAGGATTTTCACACTGTAACTATTCAACTCTTATGTTATAGGAAAATTACTATCTTTATGAATACTTTTATTCGCATAATTATGGTATATGTACAGAATTATGGTATATCACTACATCTGTGAATACTTCCATTGGCAAAATTATGGTCTATTATGGATTAGTATGAAATAACATTTAGTAATTTTTTTTATATTCATAAAAGCAATTTCAAGATGCCATTTTGTATGTTATGTTCAACTATTTAGATGTTTTAATAGGCATGTGGGGTTTAGCATGAGAAAGGGATACTATAAGCATGTGAGAATGCATCAGAAAGAGATACTATAAAGTATAGCAATTCCAGGATACCATTTATATGTTGTGTTTGGTTGTTTAATGAGCATGTATGGATAAGTGTTGAACGATACCTCCTCACTTGTTACTTGTTTTCTTTAGCTTCCAGTTCTAGAGGACGAGTTGCCAACCTGCCAAGTATTGTCCTTTGTGGGAGTTTCTTGTGCAATCCCATTATCTATACGAGGACTTAGACAGTTCCTAGACACTCTAATGTTTTTCCATTGGACCATTTGTCATCAAGAGGCCTTCTGTGTGTTGTTATGAATATTTATTCAAAGTTTAGAGGTGGTGTTATTGGTTAGGGTTGATGTCATTGCCATTATAGTCTTGTTGCAGTGCAGACTCCACACTACTATTTTGAATCATCCATTATCAACAAATTGTTGGATTTCTTGCATCAAATCATGGTCTGGTGCCCTGCAATCTTCCTTTCCAAAATGTATTTACAAAACCATGTTGTCCATTTTACTAGCATTGTAATGCATGTTTTTCAAATCAATGGTTAAAGGGTTTGATCTTTTCCTTCTTTAATCCAAACACAACACGTTCTATTGCTTTGATTTGATCATTTTACTTCAGTGCCCCCAATATTCAGGTATTAGGGTTAGGAAAATAGTAGAAGGAATATCCATTAAGAGTATTTTAATTTTAACAAATGTTTCTTATTACTGTTTTTTAAGAGGTGTTTTGGGCTTTATGAGTTTGCTTTGATGGTAAAGGGCTTCTCTTACAGAAATTGAAAAAAACTCGATACTTTTGCTTGTTGTCTGTTTATTTCATTTCAGTATTTGGTTTTCACATGAGCTTGTACTGTCCAATCATATTGGAGAATTGTTTGATTGACTGGTTGTAAACTCTCTATCCCATGCATTTTACTCGTGGCCAAACTACAAGTCTTGCTCAATACTCTCTTAAATGCATTATGCTTGTGACTTATTTGCATCTATGTTTTCTGAAGCCACGTCTGATGTATTTTAACTATGGCCCAACTGTACATCTTGAGCTGAAACTATTTCTCATCCATTTTGCGAAAATCCCAGCACATATCCTCCTTAGATGTGGGTTTTTCCTAGATTTCTTATTCGTAACTTGTTTTGCAATCATTTTCCATAGATTTAGTTTATATCTCACTGCAAATTTGGCGTTGGAAACATTTTAAATGCAATTATATTTCTCTGTGACTGTTTGTAATGCAACTTATCCGTGATCTATATGCATCTTCTGCTTTGAACTTACTCCCAATGCATTTTGGTTACATTTCATATGGCTATCTTGCACTGGAACTATTTTTCCTATGTTCCATGTGCTATCTTTCTGGAACTGATCTTATGGAGTTTGTCTGTGACTCTGTCTAAGAGAAGAAAACAGGATGTACTTGGATGATAATTTTAGCTTGACTCTTGTGAATAGTTGTTTTTAATCTTCTTATTGTGGTTTCTGTTGCAAATTATCAGTAACCATGGCTTTTCTGTCCAGTAATGTTTATTGGTCAAGTTGATAAATGAACAATATGAACCCGGTAGTAGAAATTGTTAGGTTTCCAAACCGACGATGATGATGAGATATAAAAGGCTTGATAGCCTTAGCTGAGTTATAGGGCAAGGCCAGGTCTTGAAAGCTCTATACGATTACGGTTAGTCTAAGTTGCTTCTGTGAGCAAATGTAAAATCCGTGACTACTTTTTCTAGTACTTCATGTTGGAATCTTTTTCCATAAGCATCAGAAGGCAAGTTGGCTTTTAATGGCAAAATTTCTAAATTGGTTAGTTAGTATCCACAAATCATCAGTGTTATTCTTATATAACATTTGAGAATTCTCACACAATGTAGCTAAACTAAATTGAAGAACAATTCACTTATGGAAATAGAATATGAGTAGGAAATATTACATTACATCCCACAACAATGGAGCTAAACTAAATTGAGGACTTCTAGTTGTTATTACAATTACTATAGTAGCATATTTTAATGTTGACTTTCAGTTCCAAATTAATACCTTTTTCCTTTTTTATTCATTTGAACAAATTTTAAATTTCTATGTTTCCTTTCTGAAATTGCTTTGAGAAACATACCCATTAATATACTCTTTTCCTTTTTTTGTTCATTTCTCTATGAAGTTGAAGTTGCTTTGGAAAACATACCCGAAGGTAAAAACATGGACTTCCCTCAACTTTTCTTCAGATTCCAGGGGTATCTATTTGCCAAGTTCGTCTTTCTTTTCATTTTGTTTAAGCTGGTTTGAGTAATATTCCCCTAGGTTGAAAGCTGCATTGCAGAACATGAATTTCTTTTCGCTTAAATGCCAGAGTTGAAGGGCATATATTCTCTCAAGTTTGTTTGAGACTTGCTTTTTGACGAACCCTTTGGTTGTTCAAGACTTGCTTTTTTGCTTCATCCTTTTTTGACAAACAATTTGTTTTTTTGCTTCATCCTTTTTTGACAAACAATTTGTTTTTTTGCTTCATCATTTTTTGACAAACCATTTGGGTAGTGTAGACAATAGTGAGAATGGGAGCTTAATAAATTGCTTAATAGTCTATCACATTAGTGTCACCTTTAAGCATCAACCCAACTTCTGCATTAAAAAAAACTTGAAACTTTCAGATAACTCCTGATCCTAACTTTTTCAGACTAACCTGACCACCTGTTACCTGTAATTTAAACTGCTTAATACTATCGCATTGGTGAAATTTATCTTTAAGCATCAACCCAACTTGTCACTTGTGCATTAAAAAAAACTTAAAATTTTCAGATTTACCAAAAATAATAAAATTGTTGAGCTTTTAAATGTCTAAATAAGGCCTGATCCTGACACTTTCAGACTAACCTGACCACCTGTTACCCGTAATTGTTAATTTTTGGTTGTTAGTTTCTGCTCAATATTGTTGGAAGTGATAACAATCAGGTGGGTGTATTTAGGTTGGACTAGAGATTTTGGTTTGGTGTGGTGATGGGAGTATCATTATAAATTCTAGGGCCTACACAAGCAATGGATCATGTGTTTCAACCACTCAATTTGTTGCAATACTAAGACCCTATATCACCCAGTTTGTGTTCGTGTTTGATAAGGAAATTTGAAAGAATCGCCACTGTAAATAAATATGATAAAAGTTGTCATTAAATTAAGCAAAGATAGTGAAGCAAACTTTGTTATAACATCCATCCAGAAAATACATAACAACATCATTTATTCTCTAGGAAATTAATCTTAATAAATATTGTGTAAATGTTATAAAGGAACATGATCTTAAATTTTCCATCAAATTTGAAATTTGCCTATGCTTTAGGTTCCACGAATTTAATTTTTTCATAAAAATTGGACAAATGCGGTGACTAAACTATTAACCTTGCCAAGTCTTATCGAGCTGTGAATCCTTCTCAAAGAGAGGACTAATTTTGAAAATGTGGTGCATGGCTGTCAGCTCCTCACAATCAGGTATTGGGTTAAGACCTCCAACGAGCACAACCCTTCATTTAGTTTCCATAGTGAAGTTTGGGATCCTAAACAGACTGTTGGGCATAGTCTTTAACACAGGTGAATATGGAATCAACTCACCATGCCCCTTATCCCAGAAACTGCAATAAGACAGATGGTGCAAGGATTATCCAGAGCGATTGCCCTTGTAAGTGGATTGTAGGCCACTATTAAATCCCACGGCTTAAACTTGGAGAGGCATTGGGAACTTCCAAGCTGGAATGCTGCAGTGTCAGAAGGAATTTCCAGTAAGCAGTGAAATGCTTAGAGATTAGAAAGGACACCAATGGAGAAACCCTCTTCCCTTAGATCATTAGATGTCATGTTGGGCTATATGGTCTGGTTATGTAGTGAAATATCAAGAGTGATACATTTCACAATGTTTAAGATAAAGTGATCATGTTTCATAGACCTCAAACTACTCTTCTTTTTAGTGGCCAGGTTTTTCCAAGCCTGGTTCTTGTAAATGTGTAAATCTCTATCATGTTAGTAATCAATTAACTTCAAAGGTAAAAGTATATATTTATAGGATATGGTTATTCAATCTTATTGTTAAAAATAAAGAAGGAAGCAGAAGTATAGCTCCAAAATTTTCGATCTGCATCATAACTTGCATATGTGAAAGAGGCTATTTCATCATAGATAAGCTGGGATAAGTTTGACTACTGATCAATCCATCAATTTGTATCTTTGCAAGGGAGGCAGTTAAGGATTTCTATTTAAAGGTAAGTCGTGTAACTTGTGCAGAACTGAACTGAATTATGACATTCAAGTAAATTGCAGAGACTCGCTTTATACTAACATGGCATAAAAATTGTTTTACTGAAATATATGATGCTTCAGCCAATGCAAAATGGCCCTTAGGCATTAGCGAGTATTTCTCCTTCCAAAATTGAATTCTGTTATTATTTCATTTTTGTTTTCTCATGAAGGTAGATTATTTGTTTGATGAGATAAGTTACTTCATATTTTGTTTATTACGAATTAAATTCTCTGTTTTTGGTGAAGGCAACTTGTTGCTATTACAGGTGAAGTGGATATCAGAAGTGGAAACTTGCATTGGGGACAAGAAGATCCCCAGAGCACTGTCCATAGACTTTTATATAAAGCTAAGTGTCATTATGATTACTACTTTTAACATGGTACACTGTAGGAAGTGACCCCAAATCTCTCTTTGACATTCCTTTTGTTCTTCCGATCTTAATCTTTCAAATCAATATTAATACATCTATGGCTATTGTCATTTGCAGCCCTACATTCAACAAAATAACAAGAAATAAGTCTACCGAGCAATTTTCAAGCCTCCCTTATATTTTTGCACCCGCAAATTGCTTGATTTGCACATGGTATGGCCTTCCTTTTGTATCAGAAAACAATATACTGGTGACCACTGTTAATGGGACGGGAGCCATTTTTCAGCTATTTTACATCTCACTCTTTATTGCACATTCCCAAAAGGAAGCACGGGTATATCTATCTGTTCTTGTTTTGTGTAAAGTTTATTTTATATTTGCTTGAACATATTTGTATATTCATGTAGCTTGATATGATGGCTAATTAATTGTATGTTAGACTTTCGTACCCTAGTGTAAGCCTACGATACTAAAATTATGCTTATATACTCTTATTATATTATATATCTGGGATATACATTGCCCACACAGACACACATGAACAACATATATAGATGGTTGGATTTATACTGAGATATTCATGTACAACATGAACTGCATTTGATAGGCTCTGCTGATGTTCATGGTTTGACAATTGCGGTGGCAAGAATACAAATTCTCTCATGAAAAAATATATTTTTGAGAAAATGGTCAGTATAATTGATTTTTGCCTTTTTCAAATGGTAGGTTAAAATGGTAGCACTACTTTTGTTGGTTATGGTAATATTTACCTCAATAGTGTTGGTGACGTATGATTTTATGAAGCAACCACTATGAAATATGTTCGTTGGCTTTCTTAGTGTATTCTCCCTCATCAGCATGTTTGCATCACCTTTATCTATCATTGTACGAGCTTCTCAGTATAAGACAATCATTACCTTTTATCATTTCTGAAATATTTGTCTTGCATTTCTTGTCTCTGAATTATTTCAGCGTAAATTTCTACAAAGGAAATCTACCTTAATGTACCAGAATGTAGAATGTGATTTTAAACAATTACAGTGAGAAGGTCATTTTGCTTAGTGCCACCTTGACTAACTGTTAAGTTAAGGTGAATTTAAGAAACAGTGATGAGATTAATCACCAAGGAAAAGTAGGGCTAAATTATTAGGAAATTGAATATAAATATGTGATATCCCCACAACTAACCTTAGTAGTATTACTATTTTGTGGAAAGCAGGCCTTGGGAATTTGGGAGCTGCAAAAAATCAATGGATGGGAGCAAGTCCTGTTTTGAAAATGATTTTTGCTGCTTAGTGATGATTCTTAGAACATGTTGTAACAAAGCATAGACTTTTCCTTTGATTTGCAGAAGTTGGTAATTGAAACAAGCAGCGTGGAATATATGCCATTTAATCTCTCTCTTTCCACCCTTTTGATGAGTGTATCCTTGTTCACATATGGATTTCTTGGCCAAGATCCTTTTGTTTATGTAAGTATATGATCCCATTCTTTCATTGTATTATATGTTAGAACTATTCCCCCATTAGAATGTAGGTTTCCCGCACCTCATCCTTTTCAATGCTCATTAGAATGTAGATATGAGCCGCTTTTATCCACAGATGCCATCTCAGCCTATCATTCTGCATTTCGGGCTACTAATGAGCAACTCTGTTGATTCTACGAGTGGCACCACAGCTATTATCGTGCTCGTAAGGGGCAAAAATCTGTATGTTGCGAATGTAGGGGACTGTAGGGCTATTATTGCGCAAAGAACAGGGGTATATAATGAATCCGAAGCCTTGGATCTTTCCTGTAATCAAACCCCTTTCAGCGATGATGAATATAAGCAGTGCAATCATAGGGTCATGACATTTGCTGTATTAGTACACTGTGCATCTGGTAATTTCTCCTTCATTCTTTCTTCATAACTTTAGTGTTTACCTCTGGCCTAGGTGGAGCTTTTATCTAGCAATCATGATCTTGGCACAACAGATTCTTTTGCAGATCCTTTTGAATATTTATGTTAGTAGACTCCAGTAGCTTTTGATTATTTGGGTGTTTTTTCACAAATTTTCCTCCATTTGTTGTTGTTTGGCTATTTATAGAGTCCAGTTGTTGATGATTATTTGAATATTATTGTCACAATTTCTCATAGGCTGTCATTTGGCTGCTTGTGCTTTGGGGGTATGAATGTGTATCATTCTGTGCATTTTGTGAACAGAGAAATAGAGAAGGGTAATTGCATTTTTCTCCTAATTCAAAACATTTTCCTCGCTTGGTGGATTGTCTTGTAATCCTCAACTTGATTTATATTAGTGTTGGTATGAAATAAATTTAGATAATGGTGGGTCTGGAGGTCCACATCCTTACCGTGACCCTCCTGCACAACCAACATTTGCACCGGGCACAGATACAAAAATCATAAGGTCTTTTCATATGTGTGATCAAGATGGGAGCAGATTCATAGATGACAAAGAGTTGTAGAGGGCTCTGTCTTCGTCCAACCAGTCATTCCTCGTCAGGACTGTCCATCTCCTCATGAAAATTGGTAACCCATCTTACTTAATTTTCATTTTATAGAGAGGAATTTATATTTAACTAAGTTGTTGGTTCGATCTTATTGTTAGTTATGCTACATTCACCTATGCTTACTGATTATGGGGAACCCTTTGGGAAAGCATGCTTATTGGAACCTTTATCTTCATGATCTAGACTTCCAATTTTTTTTTCATGTGGGTTTTGACTGTGCTGTCTCTGAGATCCAACAATGTGCCGGTCTCTCCCATTTCAAGCAAACCAATGCATTGATATTCCGCAAGCAAAATGTCCCAACTCTTCATTAGCATTATCAATGCTTGCTATGATGGCTTGGCTTACAACCATATTCTTGGAATCGTATGTGTTGAACCAATTTTCAATTTCCCTAAAAACATGGACGTGCTCCCATTTGTTTCAAATTTTACTCTAAATTTAGATGCATTTGTTTTAGAATGCAAACTAAAGCTTCTTACATAAATTGGTCTAGATTATAGATCATCTATAATAAATTTATGTTGTTTCTAGGAATCTCTAATTATTAATGACAAATAGAGATTGGATCTTCATGTTTACGTTTGGTAATGGGCGATGTTCACTTTTACGTCATTAAATAGAAGTTGATTGAAGTGAGTACAAGGTGTACACATCCTAAAAGAGTGAACAGCCCAAGTTGAATTGCTTTTATAAATTGCCTCATTCGTTGATCAATTGGGTACAACAAAAGTGTGGTGGTGTCTCTTCATGGTGGCTAAGAGATAGGAAGAGAGAGGCTCGCTATTGCTCAATAGAATCCCTCCCCCGATATGAGCCATGATATGAGGTCAGTATTCCTTTCCTATTGTTGGTGTTATGAGGTTTAGCTTATCTATTCATATCTTTCTTCAAGAAGCATCACATATTATCTGTAGGTATTAAAACCCAAGATAAGTTGCCTCATAATGAGTGCTCTGAATATTTTGGGCCATGTTATATCTTTTTATTGCATGCAAACCCTGCATCCCAAACAGTCAAAACTTCTACAACCGCAGAGCCTCTTTAGTTTTTCTTCAACAATGTTGCTTTTCTTTACCTTCCTTTTCTTCACTTCAATCCATTTCACCTACATCGGGAACTAGCCATTAGCAATTTTATCATCCTACAAACTTGTTGGATGTTCTTTAGCTTCCAGTTCTAGAGGACAAGTTTCCAGCCTGCCAAGTATTGTCCTTTGTGGGAGTTTCTTGTGCAATCCCATTATCTATACGAGGACTTAGACAGTTCCTAGAAACTCTAATGTTTGTCCATTAGACCATTTGTCACCAAGAGGCCTTTTGTGTCTTGTTCTGAATATTTATTCAAAGTTTAGAGGTGGTGTTACTGGTTAGGGTTGATGCCATTGCCATTATAGTCTTGTTGCAGTGCAGACTCCACACTAGTGTTTTGGATCATCCAATATCAACAAATTGTTGGATTTCTTACATCAAATCATGGTTTGGTGCCCTGCAATCTTCCTTTCCAAAATGTCTTTACAAATCCATGTTATCCACTTTACTAGCACTGCAATGCATTTTTTCCAGGTCAATGGTTAAACGGTTTGATCTTTTCCTTCTTTAATCCAAACACAACATGTTATATTGCTTTGATTTGATCATTTTACTTCAGTGCCCCCAATATTCAGCCAATAGGGTTAGGAAAATAGTAGGAGGAATATCCATTAAGAGTATTTTAATTTTAACAAATGTTTCTTATTACTGCTTTTTAAGAGGTGTTTTGGGCTTTATGAGTTTGCTTTGATGGTAAAGGGATTCTCTTACAGAAATTGAAAAAAACTCGATACTTTTGCTTGTTGTCTGTTTATTTCATTTCATTATTTGGTTTTCACATGAGCTTGTACTATCTAATCATATTGGAGAATTGTTTGATTGACTGGTTGTAAACTCTAACTTGATTGGTTTTCACATGAGCTTGTACATATCATGGAATGCAGAATCCCTATTGTTCTGGTAATTTTTTTGCATTACTTTTTTCCCTATTGGAGAATTGTTTGATTGACTGGTTGTAAACTCTAACTCGATCCTCAAAAAAATTATGCATACTATCTAAAGTAGCTAGCTTCATTAATGTGTTTTTTTTCATTGCCAAAGCAAAGGAGGATCCTCTTGTCACCAATAATAGGGCTGCAGGAGAAAGTTTTTACGGAGAGAAAAGGATTAGCATTCAGGTATGTCGTACAATGGTTTAACTCTTGTAACCTTGTAATTTGATACACTTACAACCTTCAATTTTTTTTCTTTCCCTATTAAACTATGGTATGTGTTTTAAGTTACATCTCATGTCATCATGTATGTATCTTTCCATATTTTCAAAGTGCAATAGATGCATTCTCTTATTTTGTAATATCTAGAGTTATTTTTCAAACTATCTATTGATTAGTATTTTATGCCCTTGGAATCCATATTGAAGAACTGGCCTCATTATGTAGATCAATAATTGATCTCTTAGGGAGGAAACGATCATTGTTATATATTTGATAACTTCACAACAAACACTTGTTCTGCTACAAAGGTTTTGTACAATAGCTAGCTTTCCAAGAACTCAGATTTGGAGCTTAATTAAGTATCTGGGAACTTACCTTTCATTAAAATAGTCCAAAGCAATACATCCGGTTCATGCCATCCAGAATATTAAGTCTAATATTAGGATGGGGGAGTGAGTTGGTTAAATCCATCTTGTTGTCTCAAACAATTCTATTTTCTCATCTCTTTTTGTATTTCAGTGCTCAACTATGTTAGTTCCAATCAATATCAGGAATCAGATAAGCAAATAAATAAAAAACTTTTAATGGCAAGGAGGTAGTAAGTTCAATGATTACAAATTCCACTTGGTAAAATGGGAGACAGTAAAGGGTTTACTATAGAATGGGGGACTTGACGTAAACAATGTAAGGCTAATGAACATAGCCTTGGTATGAGTTTTTTAATGTTTTTTTTGTATGTGGTCTGGATCTTTTTATGTAGTAAAGTCTTCAAATATATATTTTTATTGTATTTAGATATCCTGTGATTGTAGTTGTAGTTCCAATTGAGCAAGTTCATTGTTACTTTTCCTTTAAATGCAAAGGTTATAGTTGGCATATGGCTCCTTACTTTCTATTTTAGGTTGTTACTTAATGGTGTCCTAAAGACATGAAACGTGAATTAGAAACTGTCTAATATCACTGTTTAATCTATTTAGATCCAAAAGGGGATACATGGAGGATGGACCATGAAACTGATACTTCTCAGCATATACAAAAAGAAGGAAAATATGTTGTTTCAGCTGTAGCAACTATGCTCTCTGATATTTGTGGACCAGATGAATGGATGCCAATGTCAAAACTTCATTCTGAGGCAAACCTTCTTTCTCCCACATATAAGTCTTGGATGAAGCCTGTTGTTTTGTAGTATTTTAATTTATTTTTATGTGAGGCAAGGACACCCTCTAGCTTGTTAAAAATGGAAGTGTGTTGGAGATGACACTGTAGAGGGAATGAGATACATATGCACCCAAACAATGGATAGCAGCATTATAAAGGGTTAAAAACAAGTCTTATAATGACCAAGTTGAATGCTCAAACTCTGAAATGGCATCAGTGCTGTTTGGAACCAATTCTATGTGTGCTTAAACTGACTGGTAAACAACTTAAAATAGTAGGAATGTTGCTAAAACTCAGATGTTTGAATAATCTGAACCCACATATATTTTGGAGGAAGCAATCCCAAGGAAAACCCTATGAGGTTGAGATGATACAATGGTTAAAGACTTCTTGAATATCATGCCACTGTCAAGCATAGTTTCTTGCGACTCCAATTTTGTCTACATGTAAATGCAGTTTACAAGGTATAATGAATTAGTATTCACCAAAAAATGAATTTTTAGACTTGCTCTCCATGTAGAATGCCTAGATTTCATCCCTGTAGAACTCTTAGAGTTAGGAAAATAATGAATTGTTAGATGCCTCTGCATGTAGAGTGGTTAGATTTCATCTCTGTAGAATTCTTACATTTCCTCTTGTTGTCTGTTTATTTCATTTCAATATTTTGTTTTCACATGAGCTTGTACTCTCTAATTTGATGTCTAAATGATGGACATATCATGGAATGCAGAATCCCTATTGTTCTTGTAAATTTTTTGCGTTCCTTTTTTTGTATTGGAGAATTGTTTGATTAACTGGTTGTAAACTCTAATTCGATCCTGAAAAAAATTATGCATACTATCTGAAGTAGCTAGCTTCATTAATGCTTTTTTATGTGGTATGAGTTTTTTAATGTATTTTTATGTGTTCTGGATCTTTTTATGTAGTAAAGTCTTCAAATTCCGACTTCGACTCTTGGATAATTGAATGTCAGTCTGTTCTCTATTAGGCATATTTTTTTACACGAATAGTTAGCTCCTATGGCTCTTGGGAGGAGGCTCAGAGCTACAGTAGTTTTTCTCTTCAATTGCTAACAGGTTTTGGAGTGGGAGTCATCTCATTTACTGTAAGTTGATACCTTCCTTTGAAACAATCCAAATTATTGAAGGTTATTAATTTTTGGTCTCTGCATGTATATGGGAGGGAGGAATGGGTGTTATGTCTCTATGTATGTATCATGCACGTATTTATGCTTTTGTCAAGTCAAAATTATTGGTATGATAGGAATCTAATAGACAAGGTGTGACATAATCACTTTAGGTACCGGTATATATCGCTGAAATAGCTCCCAAGCACTTGTGAGGAAGCCTTGGCACAGTCACACGTGATATTGAATAGCAAGACTAATTCATTATATGAAGAATCATTGAAGCAAAATTGTGAATCTCATTACTGGCTAATTGTTGCCTTTTTAAAACAGTTCATTGTCATAGTCGGTATTATGCTGGCATATTCATGTGGGTTATTCCTTGACTGGAGGCCTTTGGCAATCGCTGGTATGTAGGCTTAGTAAGTATAATTTTGCAGAGTTAGTTCATTTTCCTATATTTAGATTCTTTTGAGAAATCGTCATTCATATTGTTACCCAAAGTGTAGGTATTGCCCCTTGCCCCTTCTTGATGCTTGGACTCTTTTTCATCATAGAATCTCCAAGATGGCTGGTGAGTTTTATATGAATTAGTTTTCTTCACCAAAGTCATTTGAAGTTCTGTAACATGTCAGTATTCAATGTGACAAGCTTAATGAAAACTTAATTTGGGAAGTCCTTGTTTATAATGTTGCAGGCCAAGACTGGAAATCAAGAGTTTGAAGCTTCATTGCAAACTCTCTGTGGCCGTGATACCAATATCTCCTATGAAGTAGTTGAAGTCAAGGTTATAAAAAGATTTTGCTATAGCATCTGTATTCAGTATTCTCGTTTAGTTCTAGTTTCTTGGACATATGCAAAAAGAACTATGCATGGTGATTTGGATCTCTGAAATTGTGTTTTTTGTTGAAATTGTGTGACTTTTAATAGTAGATGTGCTTTTTGAATCTGCAATATCCTAATATAGGTGGAATGAAATGCAATAAGAGACCTTGGCTCAATCATGTGTGATCTGCATCTTAGACTAGGTTTCATCTTACAAGTCTCATTCTTCACAGAGTTCTGCTTGCTTGAAATAAGAAAATCTATCCTTCTCATCAAAAATGCTTTTCATATTGCATTAGTATGGTCACTTATTTTTACTACATTCATTGTCTTCTCAATTAAACTTCTACATGTTCTGATGAGTAAAATAATAATTCCTTTAGGTGAAAAATAAATTATCTGGATCATTTGGAGCTTCTGGCCTTTTGAGTATTGAGGACAGAAGAAAATTGATACTTTTATTTTGGTTTTGCAGATATTAGAGGCCAGGGCATTGTTTTCAGAGGAGTCAAAGAAAATAAACAAGGCCAGATCAACCAATGCTAGAGGAAGCTTGGGCAGTCCAAAAAGGAACATTCTCTTTATTCCTCCAAGAGAAAAAGTTTGAGCATTTTTCACGAGTTACAAACAGCAGCGAAAAGGCAGATTCTTTCAAGTCTGTATCTCTAGAAACAGTGGCACCAAAAATTTCCAATAACTCTAAAGGTGATTATCATATTTCTAGGCAAAACGATTTGTATAATCACACAACATCTACTGAGGATGTGGAGCATAATGATGAGGATGAAGAGGTAGATAATTTCCTGTAGGCACAACCAGGTAAAAGTGATGCATCTGTACATTCTGCAATAGGGTTGTCTAATGAGGAGGATATTTCTTTTTGTGATCTGGAAAATGAGGATGATACAATAGTGCAAGCGGATTCAGTGAATAATGGGTTCACCTCAATACAAGTTCCAGTCAATTAGCATATAATTACAATCAGTTGAAATGCAGACAAGATGGAATGATAAACAATACAACTCCTTAATAAAATATGCAAATAATAACACTCCAAAGGTTTTAAGGTTCACTTTGCATAGTTTCTCAAAACCTGATGGACCGAAGGCAATACTGACTCTTGCAAGCGATGATGCTTGCAAGGGTAAACGAATACCTGTGGTTTTGGCTAGAGATGTAATTATTGATAAATACTTTGTTTGCAATTGTTTCAATCATCTATTGATGGATTGGATGATAATGAATCGTGGCTGGCAGCTCATTGTATCATCTAAAACAGTATCATGGGTACTGATATTGTCTTCAATTGTGTCAATTAATGTATGGTGGATTGATAGTCGTTAGTTTGGCTACTTATCATACAGTGTCAAGAGTGTTCACCAATACTATGTGTTGATTATGATGGGCAGACCCGGGTTTACTATTATCAACCAACAACACCCCTAGCTCACTGGCCCTTTCGGCAACAGACCGCGAAGCGGCCTGAAGTCTCACCCGAAGTGATTCTAATGGGTTGGCCAAGGACTCAAGCGTCTTGGACCAGGTTCTGTGGCGTCTTTTCTTACGACTCGCAGCTCTTCTTGCTGCAAGGTCTCTTTCTCTGCGTGTCGCGCGACTCCTCTGCTCATGTCGCACGATCTCCTCGTCTCGCAGCTCTTCTAGCCGCGAGATATCCCTTCTACTGTCGTGCGGTCCCTTTCCACGTCGCGCACTTTCACTGACTCGCGATGACTCCAGCCTTATCGCATCGCTGCTCACCAAGCGACACGTAACTTCCTCCCAACGCTAAGCCCTTAACCTACGGTATCGCGCACCGCAGCTCCTCTGCCGGTGCGGTATCGCCTTCTTACGATAACCTACTCCCGCGGCTCAGCGCACTTAGCGTTGTTCGTGTCGACTCGCAAGGCTCAACATACCAGGCTGTTCAATACTGCGACTAGTGACAGTTTCAAGCAAAGCATAACTAAACCCGCATACAACATGCCAAAGACTTCAACTTATGTTTATCCTTCTATATTGCTATAAACTGATTAACACATTCATTCATTAAACTGTAAACAAAGTCCATGAAATAACTGATAAATGCACAAGTAAACATAACATATAAGTCAATGACATAACACTCGATTTTAACGTGGTTCACCTCCAGGATGGAAGTTACGTCCACAGAACTGTGTTTTTATTATAGCTCAGGGGAAGGTAAAACACAGTTCTACTGCACCGCATATGCAGCTCAAGATCTTCTCTCTTAGATCTCTTTTCTCCTCTATATTGCTCTCCTACTGAAGCGAATATTTATTCGCTTGTAGAAATAATATTACCAGAAAACTTGGTAAATGAGATAAGCCATAATAATATATTAAATTGATGATATGAATTTATATAATTGATTTACAATGGTCGGACTTATATATGTCCATTCGTGAGTTTCCAACCTACAGTCATGACTCTTTGATAATTATTAATTATTAATTAATAATTATCTATTAATATTATTTTTAATATTTATATATTTTATGTTCGTTACATTGCATTTCCCTTAAGGGAATCTTTGTCCTCAAAGATGTATTTGACATTTATGTCTGATTTATTTTAACTTGTCATCTTGGAATTCTTTCGATTTTGTATTTGTGACCTTTGAGGAGATGATCCGATACGAATTACGGATTCCCCAGGAGAATTGTCGCATTGTATCTCCTGTGATCCATCCTAGATCTATTTTTATTGGAGCTTTGAGATATTTTTGTGGGACAATTTGTCTCAATTGTTGCTTGGTATGTCGATATTTTCGCATGTCCACATAAGTCTTTTGTGAATATTCATTTCTTGGTTCTCTAGTAGATTGTTCATGAATTGGAATTCTTTCGATTCTTTCCTCTTGCGATTTTTTTTCAATTTCTAGCTCCTTGATTTGGTTATGTAGTTCCTGATTACTATTATTTAAACACTGGTTTTTTTCTTGCTTTTCTAGTAATTTCCCTTCTAGGTCTTCACCGGATTGTCCCCTCTTGCTTTGGTTTTTCAATTTTTTGATTTTTGTAATCAGGGTTTTGTTGTGATTTCTTAATCTGAAAATTTCTTCAGAATTGTTGGATATTATTTTATTACTCTTTGCGATCTCCGGCTTGTGTTCTTTTTTAGAATCGCTATTTTGTTGTTGAAGAACTTTTATCTGTTGTCGATACTGGTCGGCCACTGATTCTTGATCTATTAATTTCTGTCGTATATGCGTTAGTTCTTCATCCTTGTTGTTAATGATTTTGTTCAAGCGGATTGTTTCTACTTCGTAATTACTTATTTCTTTCTTTATATCTTAATTTGTTCGTCTCTGATTGAAATCACTTTCGTCTTTTAATTTCTTAATTTGGGCATACAATTTTTCTATATGATTGTTCTAGTCGGAAATTATTTGTTCCTTGCACTCTTTTGTCATCTGACGTAATTTAATCAATATTTCCGATTTCGTATTTTTGTCCCATAATTCTTCATTGTCTCTTCGATAGTGCTTTAATTTGGCTTCCAATTTCTCTATTTGTGCTTGCAAACCGGATTCCATGATATCTGATTTCTTCCACACTAGATGATGATGATCTTCGATTTTGTTTTTCCTTTGACTTCCCCACCTAAGTTCAATCTCACTTACTTTTTA
>LPNX010427886.1:126354-142945 GCA_001517045.1 Pseudotsuga menziesii
TTGTTTTTACTTTTTTCTTCACTTTTTTTTAACTCTCTTTTTTGGGGGGGGAGTTACTTTTATCCTTTTTTTATTTTTTTAAGAACAAGGTCCTATTTTTTTGGGAAACCCTCGGTTTTTGTTTTTACTTTTTTCTTCACTTTTTTTTTTTAACTCTCTTTTTTTGGGGGGAGTTACTTTTACCCTTTTTTTATTTTTTTAAGGACAAAGTCCTATTTTTTGGGAAACCCAAAAATTCCAGGAAACCTGGGTGATGGCTAAAAGCTAAAAAATATAGCCAAAGGCCGGGATCTAGCCAACGAGGCTCTTATACCACTGAAGCGAATATTTATTCGCTTATAGAAATAATATTACCAGAAAACTTGGTAAATTAGATAAGCCATAATAATATATTAAATTGATGATATGAATTTATATAATTGATTTACAATGGTCGGACTTATATATGTCCATTCGTGACTTTCCAACCTACAGTCATGACTCTTTGATAATTATTAATTAATAATTAATAATTATCTATTAATATTATTTTTAATATTTATATATTTTATGTTCGTTACACCTACAATATACTCTTCCCTCTCTGTCGATCCCTGCGGGTCGTTACATGCATGCTCTATAAGCCAGCTACTTGTTACATTAAGATTGCTGCCGCTAATAATAGAACCAGAGCTTGGCTTTTACAACAGTCTATGTTATTTCTATTATCTATATCACCCAACAATTGTCTAACTATCTAACCAACCAACCAACCCTTTTACAATACAAAATATATCCCTTTATAGGCAGCCCGAAGGTCTTGCCATTACAACATTGTAGGCCTGTCCCAACAGTAACCCAAAACCCTAACTAGTGACAGTCGACCATATTTGTACTTGAGGCAGCCGCTTTTCGTCACACCACAGCTCTCTACAGTCTTCCATGCTTCCCGGCGCTGATCATGGGTACTGTGCACCGTTTCACTTTTTTGTCCTTCGTCTTCAATGCTTCCGCCTCGTTGCTCCTTTTCCTTTATGAGGGTCGTTGAGCCCTCATGTCTTCGCCGTTGCCTTCAATGCAGTGGGTGAGCTCTCTCTTCTCGGTCACTCAGGTACAGTCGTCTTCCTTGACTTCTTCGTCATGGTTTCTGACTCTGCTCTGTAGCTGGAAACGTGCTACGGCGTCGTAGCTCTATCTTATCTTCTCCCCGCCAAAACTTATCTATCCGCTAAACTAGCAGCTTCTTCTGTAGCTGCGGGACCCTGCTCCAACAGTCCCCTAACACTTACTTGTGGCTCACCCTCGAGCCACTACCAGCGGCCTTCTCCTGCTGTAGCTTTGCCTTGGCTTCCTGCGAAGCCTTATTAAACTTGTCTCGAAGTCCTGCGACTTCGTTCTGCATTGCTTCGACATGCTCCTGTGCCGAGTCAAGCATAGCTTGACTAATACTGGAGTCCTCTTGTTAACTTAGTTCATAGGTCTCTTGTATCGTTCCTTATTGTTATGCTCGCAGTCTCGTCGCTTGCAAGTCCTGCTATCCTTATGCCTACCATAAGGATTCAAATCTCTGGTATCATGAGAACTCCTCTCTATCTGGGGTAGAGCTTGCGCGATACGAAAGATATAAATCTGTATCTTCCAGGCTTCTTAAAACATGCCGCTCGGCCTGGAGCCTTTTATATGGAAGGGATACAAACCATGAATTCCATTCTGAGAACAAGGCTTTGTCTGGATGCTGGAATTCTACCATTTGCTGGGTTTGCTATCCGCTTCCACTTTTCTTCTCTTCGAGGTGCTCCAGGTACTCATGCTGCCTCTGATCGTCAGATTTTCATTTCGTTGCCTCCGCAATCTCTTGTTCTTCTCTTAGCTGATCAGATAGGTCGACGACCTTCTCCCATTGTCTTCTTCTTCTCATTTTTACTTTCTTCCCGGCGGGAGAGTTCTTCTCATCATTCTTCTACTCTGCTTTCTTATCTTTAGTGATCGGCTCGTCTTGCTTCTTCTCCTTAGCAGAGACTTTGGTGACAACTTCTACTTCCGCTGCTTGACTCCTCATCCTTAGCGGCTGTCTGACCTGTGATGTACCTAATTTCACAACCCTGGGCGGCGTCGTCATAGCGGACCTACGGCCACCAGGGTCAAAGCGTCTCAGCATGTCTTCTAAAGGTTCATCCTCGGACAGAACCCACTCCATGTAAAACAGTGGACGTGCAATGGCTGCAACTTCTAAAAATCACAACACTCTGTAACAAACTTAGCTCTTCACAGGGAATTCTTAACAACTTACTCTATAGCTCTCGGTTTTTCTGCAAATGTAACCGTCCCAATTGAATACTTTCTGCTTTTATGCCCAATACAATAATCCCAGACGCAACGGTCATCTAGACTGAACCCGTCGGTCGTAATAAATGCCTGGACAAGACCACACCCGTCATACGATCCTTAATAAATGCGAAAATCCGATCGAATTTCCCTCGAAACGTGTGTGTACAGGCGCCAGTCTCGTCGAAGATTTACCAAATCTGGAAAAATTGATTATACTACTGCCAAATCTACGGTAAGATATACCGGTCATTTCCTCATTAACTGCTTGTCAGAAGGTGACTTGACTAGCCCTCTGCTTCCTTGTAAAGTGGGTACGTGGCACGGGGAAACATCGCACTACCGCGATGCGACTCCGCATCACCTGCGTAAAACAATACTTAAGTTCCCCTTTTTTTTCCCCCCCGCAAGCCACTAATGACTTGCGCAAAACTAAACTGACCTTATGTGATTCCTCATACTTAGAATACCTGCCGGTGTAGACTGATTCCCGGTGCGATGCCTCCTTTCAACTACACTGGACATCTGCACCACCATAAACTGGCTAAGCTAGGGTTGAGAGGTGGGGTGGCTATCACTATAGAGCTTAAGCCTACTGCCATTAATCCAAGTGGGAAGAAGCTCCCCATCCAGCTTGCTGAGCTGAACGGCACCTCCCTCTGTAACTTGATGTATTTGATATGGCCCCAGCCAGTGCGTCTTGAACTTCCTTGGAAACTTAATAAACTTGCTGTCATAGAGGAGTACTAGGTCTCCGATCTGAAAAGTCTTGCTCTTAATGTGTCTATAATACCAAGATTTCTCTCGTGCCTTCTGCACTTTCTGATGGAATCCCGCGATGAATCTGTCTTCTTCTAAGGCAAGCAGCTGTGCTAGCCTTTCTTCCACTGTGTTTGTATCGATCATCCTGGTAATCTGAGCAATTCTTAAACTAGGAAGGATATACTCCATGGGCATAACAGCCTCCTATCCATACACCAAGCTGAAAGGTGTGTGTCCTGTAAGTTTCTTGCATGTGGTCCTATACGCCCATAATACAGCGTTAACTCTAAGGTCTAAATCATTCCTTTGGCTGTTGCAGATCTTGGTAAGCACATTTTCTAAAATCTTGTTAAAGGCCTCCACCGTACCATTAGCCTGAGGGTGGTAGGGAGTGCTCTTATGGTGCTGAATCTGGAATTCTTCTGTCAAGGCCTCAATAGTGCTGTTCAAGAAATGGGTACCTTGGTCGCTCATCAAAATTACTAGGCATCCAAATCTACTGATGATGTTCTCAAAATGGAACTGTGCAGCTGTAGCAGCATCACAATTCTTTACTGCTTTGGCCTCTTCCCATCTAGTGAGGTACTCTGTTCCAGTGTTGATATATCTCGCACTAGTTCGTTTTCCTGGTGGGTTGATAGGACCCACAAAGTCTATAGCCCACTTGTCAAATGCACGCAGTGTAACCTGCGGACACAGCGGCATTTCATCGTGTCGCGAGGGTTTTCCTACCCTCTGGCAGATATCGTAACATCTGCAAAAGTCCTTAGTGTCTCTGTGCAACGTAGGCCACCATAATCCTGCAGCCAGCATTTTCTGCGCAGTCAGCTTTTCTGCGAAATGACCTCCAGCGGTTCCTGAATGTGCCTCCCTGATGATAGTCTCTTTTTCATACGGCATCACACATCTGCGCAGGACTTCATCTGGACCTAACTTGTATAACTGTCCCGCGATCAAGGTGAAGTCTGCTGCTTTAACAACTAATTGCTTCTTTTGTTGCTTAGTAAACTCATCAGGTGCTAATCCGGTAGTAAGGAAGTGGATGATATCAGCATAGTAGTCGTCTATGATCTGAATAGAAAACAACTGCGCATCTGGCAAATTGTCCTCTTGGTTACTTGGCTCCTCTCCTGAGTCTATCCGCGACAGATGATCAGGTCCAGCGTTCAATCTTCCTAGTTTCACAATGATTTCGAAATCATACTCTTGAAAGAGGAGTAACCATCTGCAGATTCTCCCCCCCTAACACTGGCTTATTGACCAGATACTTTAACGCAGAATGGTCAGTGAACATCTTAAACAAGGCACCCAACAAGTAGTGCCTGAACTTCTGTAGCGCGTACACCATAGCTAGCCCTTCTCTTTCTATGGTGGTGTAGTTCTTTTCTGCTGGAGTATGCGATAGGATGGTCAAGATCTCCTTCTCCTGGTTGTGTTAAAACAACCCCTAGTGCGATGCTAGACGCATCCACATGTACATGAAATGGCTTAGTCCAGTCTGGAAATACTAAGATGGGTGCTGTAACCATCTTCTCCTTGAGTGTGTCTAGACTCTGCTGACATTCCTCATTCCATAGGAATTTTACATCCTTCTTTAGCAATTTCTCCATCGACGCTGTAATCTTTGCGTAGCCCTTGATGAATTTTCTATAGTACCCGGTATGACCAAGTATTGTCCTCAGTTGCTTGACTGAGTTGGGTGCTGGAAGATTTTCAATGATGGCAATCTTTGCGGGATCTACCATCAAGCCTTGTCTGCAAACAATGTGACCCAACAAAATACCAAATGGTGCACAAAATATACATTTCTTCAAGTTTAGAGAAATCTGGTACTGCCTACATTTCTCCAACATTAGTCTTAGATCTCCTACGTGCTTGTCAACGAGTCCAAATACAGTCCAATCATCAAAATATACTTCTGGGAATTTATGAATGTATTCTTTAAATACAACAACTACTACTCTAGAAAATATAGCTGGTGCATTCTTAAGACCAAAGGGCATTACCGTATACTGGAACGAGCCCCATTCTATTGCAAAGGTGGTCTTAGATCGATCTTCTGGATGGATTCTGATCTAATGATAGCCTGAAAAGCCATCAGTGAAGGAGTAGACCTCCTGTCCTTCCACATTGTCTAACACTTCATCAGTGAACGGTGTCGAAAATGGATCGTGAAGCGATGCATCGTTGAGCTTGTGCAGATCGACACAGATCCTGATGTATCCTTTGGTTTTCTTTTCCTGTACGACCATGGGACTAACCCATTCACTCTCTTCTACTGGCTCAATGATGCATGCCGCCAGCATCTTATCAATCTCATCCTTTACTTTTTCTTTATATTGTGGATTCAATCTGTAGGGACGCTGCTTTACTGGTCTAGCATCCTCCTTCAATGGTATCCTCGTGACTCCAAGGTCTCCAACTATTCCCTTCATCTCTGTGAAATTGGTGGGAAATAGGTCCTGATAGCTATGCAACAAGTCGGCAATCTGTCCGACTGTTTCATCACTCCAATAATCTCCAATAGAGGCAAACTTAGGTTCTGTGTCTGTGCCAATATTGATCTTCTTAATCTTGATGGGCTCTGTGATTTCTGGGATTTCTAGCTGTGGTCCCTCAACATCGCGAGTCCCTTTCGACTCTGGAATGTTGGTACTGCGAGGATCCTCATCCTCGTCCTCTGGTTCTGCTTTAAAGTTATAGCACTCTAGCACCTTTGTTAACTGAACGACCCAGTCAGGCTGAGTCTGTACTGATGGGGTACAGTCCTCAAATATCTTGAACTTTATTATATCTAAGGCCTGATCAACATTCGGATACTCAGATTCAAAAGTCAAGGTGAGTAGGAAGTTGTCTATCATAAGGGGCCATGTAGTCGTTCCCTTGCGTAATTCTGTCTCTGTATACCAGTTCCTTGGAATTGTGTCCAAAGTGTGAATGAATCGGTGAACCCATTCATCCTCGGGAATGTCCGACCAATCCTGTGCACATGCCTGAATGTGTGACCTAGGGTTGCTTTCTCCTGTGTATTTCTGCTGAACATAATCGGTGTCGATGGAGAATCTGATGGCCATCAATCTTTTAATATCATCCCATGATGCGATATTCTCTTTGTGTACATACCACCATCTTGCAGGTGTGGCTCGTACTGCAAGATCCATGGCTACGATCCTCTGTTCATGAGGAATCTGTCGTTCAAACTGCTCGAGAAAGTCCTAGATATCAGTTAGACCATGAAACACTGGAATCTCATTGATCTCTGCGCCAATCCATCGCAGTGACTTAATCAAGTACGCACATCTGCGCGCTGAGACTTCGTGAAGTCTGTTCTGCCAGTTTTATAGACCAACCTCTGAATCCAATGCGCATGAGCTGTCGCATTGCCAACTAATGTTCCCTTCTGCGGTTGGGTTAACATAGTCGCCCTGGTTTGTAGTCATTTGATAGAGGCTTTCTATGTTATGTGCCTCCTCTTCTGCTCGGATAGGTTCAATATATCTAGGACCCTAAAAAGGATCCAACGGCGCAATGACCCGGATCTGCGCGTCCTCAAAGGTCATTTGTCTTCTCTTTAGGTCGATAACAGCCATGTTACCGATCGCCCAATTAATGCCTAGTAGTGCTGGGTAGGGTTTACTATCGCCAATGATTTCTATAACTTCAAAGTCCGCAAAGCTACGAACTCCGTCAATATCAACTGGTACTTATGGTAACCGACCCATGGGTGTTACCCGTTGCTGATTAGCTAATCTCAGATGGATAGGCGATCTGGTTAACTTAGGGCTACCCATATGTTCCCATGTCTGCTTAATCAGAACATTTACATCTGATCCTAGATCTAGGATGACCTCATCCATTTCAAACTCTCCAATCTGGGCTGTGAGTCGCATCTCCCTCCCTGTTCTTGTATGTCCTGTAATATTATGAACAGCACACTGTGTACTGCTCACGGAAGAGGATGGCTGACACTGATCGACTATGTGCTGAAGTTCTGTAATAGCTTGCTCATTTCTTACTAGTTTTAGACAACTCCGCAGGAAGGAGTATACGCTTCCTGCCATCTCCTCCTCATCGCATCTTCCATATGTGGTAGCCTGCGATGTCTGTACAAGGCTATCGCCACAAGGTGCTTGCTGCGGTATGCCCCTAGACGGCGGTACCTGCGATCCTGATTGCGTAGGGTCATCAAAGAAAGCCTTAGCTTCCTAAAATGTTTGTTTGTTCTTCTGCAGGTTGAGTGGTGTTGCTTTGTTAGGAGCTCTGCGCACCCACGCCTGCTCTGTGTTCTTCCCTGTTTCCTGCGATGTCCCATTGGTAGAAACACTGCTACGAGTCACAATATTGACTCTTGGTTCTGGCTCATCCCACTCAGCAGCAATAAGCTGGATGTTCTAGTGTGTTGTTGGCTTAGGTTCTCTGATCTTAGCTATCAAGGTAGGGCACTCCTCAATAGTGTGTTCATAAGATTTACAATAATTACATGTGGTAGTGGGGCTGTGACAATCCCTAGCATAGTGTCCTACAACTCCACAGTTGTAACACGTCACTGGTCCATGACCACGGCCAAAGCCTTCTCCACGGCCAAAGCCTTCTGCTCGGCCGAAGCCTCCTCCACGGCCTCGTCCTCTGTATCCTCCGCCCCGACCACCATAAGCCGGATCCTGTTGTGGTCCTGCTGCTGGACCCTGTGTTTTCAATTGGACTCTGTACAAGTCTTGCTTTGCTCCGACCATGAGATCATAGGCTCAGCAATCTTGTTCCTGATGGCCTACAGACTTGCAGAAGACGCAGTATAAGTTCTTAGGTGTCTGCACGTACTTCTGAAGTAGAGGGCAATGGTGGGGTAGGTGTCCTCGCATTTTGCATATCTCGCACCATGGCCCATGGGTCTGTGGTAAGGGGTTAGGAGCCCCTGTTTCTATATATTCTACAAAGACTGGACAATTGTCTTTACTATGGCCCTGTGCTTTACATTTTACACACCATATCTCTTGCGCAACTTCTTTCCCTTTCTTCAACTCATGCAACAGTAATGTAAGATTAGCCAACTGGTTCTGTGAAGTTTTCATGCCTGTACTAGTCTCAGCTAGAGGTGAAGCCTCGAGTTTCATTGCCATCTCCAACGCGTCATCCTGCATCTGGAGTTTCTGCTGCATTAACAGCAGTCTGATGTGAGGGAGCAACGCTTCGATAAACCATTCCTTATGTTTCTCCGGCGCAAACTCAAAACTGACTTGGTCTATAAGGGCTTTGAATTTCTGATCAAAGTCCCACACCGACTCTGTAGGTAGTTGCTTGATGTCTTTGAGTTCTGTTATGCACTGTGACTCAGACTTAGGTTTCTTAAACTCTTTAATCATGGCGGTCTTGACCTGGACAAGTGTTCTGGGTACTGTGGTATACTTGATATACCATGTTAAGGCGCGATCTCTAAGTGTGGTGACCAGCTGTACAAGTTTAATATTATCATCATTGATGGTTTTAATGGTCCACATGGTTTCACATAAAAACCAGTGCTGCTCTGGGTCTTCTGCCCCTGTTCCCTTAAATATAGGTAACTTCATATCATCCCCCATTCTATTTCTACGTGGTGGATGTTGATTTACTGTGTTACTACCACTCGGCGGTGTAGGTGAAGGTGATGTAGCGGTGGTAGGTACTGTCTATGAGCTACTAGATGGAGTTCCTACGGGATTGTTCTGAGTCCCGGTCTGTTTCTGTGGGGTATAAGGGTGGTAAGGGATACCCCCTTCTGAACCTTCTGTAGTACTAGGACTCTGCTATCTAGTATGATCTGGACTGTCTTCAAATATTGGAGATATGAAATCTACTTTATACTTCTTTCCACTACGTGTTCATCCAATGTCATCAAAATCACTTTCAAACTCTTGTGACATTACTATCTCTACCTATTGATCTGAAACTAGATCCATTGTTCCTTTTTCATATAATAGCATCTTAATGGACAAGTTTAAAGATCTAAGGTACTTACCACGATATCCTTTGAAGAAGTAGCGCTCAGCCTCGCTGAAGCTCTTTCTCTGGTCAACTGCAAACTCTGTGACAAAGCCTCTAGCACACTCGCAAGCCAGAAGTCTACTGTCCTCGTGAGCGGATTATCAAGGTCCTTCACAGTCTGAATTAGCTCCGGTGTCCAAACAATGTTTCTTTTCTTCTTGAATATGCTTGTATCCGTCAACTTGGATAACCAGTCGTATAGCTCATTTCCAAAGGTAGCAAAAAATATCGCATGTATGTCTGAACTGATATGTTTTTGCAACCATGCCTTTGTACTCAGCTTAGGACTCCTGTTCTCTCATTCGGCAAACTCTTTCTAGTTAGACCAAACCCACTCATTGAGTTCGTCTCTCGTAGGACGCCACCAGAACATCAGCACTCTATTTGTGCAAAATCGGCAATGGAACCATTTGTTGGTTATGATGGGCAGACCCGGGTTTACTATTATCAACCAACAACACCCTTAGCTCACTGGCCCTTTCGGCAATAGACCGCAAAGCGGCCTGAAGTCTCACCCGAAGTGATTCTAATGGGTTGGCCAAGGACTCAAGCATCTTGGACCAGGTTCAGTGGCGTCTTTTCTTACGACTCATAGCTCTTCTCGCTACGAGGTCTCTTTCTTTGCGCGTCGCGCGACTCCTTTGCTCGCGTCGCGCGATCTCCTCATCTCGCAGCTCTTCTAGCCGCGAGATATCCCTTCTACTGTCGTGCGGTCCCTTTCCACGTTGCGCACTTTCACTGACTCGCGATGACTCCAGCCTTATCTCATCACCGCTCACCAGGCGACACGTAACTTCCTCCCAACGCTAAGCCCTTAACCTACGGTATCGCGCACCGCAGCTCCTCTGCCGGTGCGGTATCGCCTTCTTGCGATAACCTACTCCCACAGCTCAGCGCACTTAGCGTTGTTCGTGTCGATTCGCAAGGCTCAACATACCAGCCTGTTCAATACTATGACTAGTGACCGTTTCAAGCAAAGCATAACTAAACCCGCATACAACATGCCAAAGACTTCAACTTATGTTTATCCTTCTATATTGATGTAAACTGATTAACACATTCATTCATTAAACTGTAAACAAAGTCCATGAAATAACTGATAAATGCACAAGTAAACATAACATATAAGTTAATCACATAACACTCGATTTTAACGTGGTTCACCTCCAGGATGGAAGTTACGTCCACAGAACTGTGTTTTTATTATAGCTCAGGGGAAGGTAAAACACAGTTCTGCTGCACCGCATATGCAGCTCAAGATCTTCTCTCTTAGATCTCTTTTCTCCTCTATATTGCTCTCCTACAGTATACTCTTCCCTCTCTGTCGATCCCTGCGGGTCGTTACATGCATGCTCTATAAGCCAGCTACTGGTTACAGTAAGATTGCTACCGCTAATAGAACCAGAGCTTGGCTTTTACAACAGTATATGTTATTTCTATTATCTATATCACCCAACAATTGTCTAACTGTCTAACCAACCAAAACCACCAACCAACCAACCCTTTTACAATACAAAATATATCCCTTTATAGGCAGCCCGAAGGTCTTGCCATTACAACACTATGGGCCTGTCCCAACAGTAACCCAAATCCCTAACTAGTGACAGTTGGCCATATCTGTACTTGAGGCAGCCGCTTTCCGTCACACCACAGCTCTCTGCAGTCTTCCATGCTTCCCAGCGCTGATCATGGGTACTGTGCACCGCTTCGCTTTTCTGTCCTTCGTCTTCAATGCTTCCGCCTCGTTGCTCCTTTTCCTTTATGAGGGTCGCTGAGCCCTCCTGTCTTCGCCGCTGCCTTCAATGTAGTGGGTGAGCTCTCTCTTCTCGGCCGCTCAGGTACAGTTGTCTTCCTTGAATTCTCCGTCTTCTTCATCATGGTTTTCGGCTCTGCTCTGTAGCTGGAAACGTGGTACGGCGTTGTAGCTCTATCTTATCTTCTCTCCGCCAAAACTTATCTATCCGCTAAACTAGCAGCTTCTTCTGTAGCTGCAGGACCCTGCTCCAACACTATGTTATTACCTTGAATTATCAAATGTATATATATATTGAAATCTTTGCTTTTACTCTTCTTGATGTTCTTTTCTGTATTTATGAAGTGTAGGAAATGTCTTCAAATTTGTACCATTTTTGCCAAACCATACAGTGCTATCATGTCTACTCCTTGAACAGGACTTTTGTTAATGTGAGAAGTTAGAACTATATAAACCGTCGTCAAATGTTTGTTTTCCAAGCTACTTTGACAACCGCTAGCACAATTATGAACTTTGGAACCACATGGACAGCAAGTAATTCCAGATTATGACTACAAATTGGCTTCTTTTCTTCATCAGATATATTTCTCCCGTGCAATGGCATGTTCACTGTATAATGTGATGCTAAACTGTTAATTTTCTGATTTTTCAATACATTGAAGTGCTCCATTTTTTTTGGGTATTACTTGCAAACTCCCACTACCTCGCTTTAATGCTACATTTTTTTTCCTCGCTTACCCGCTTACAACTACCTTATCAGCGTATTATTGCACCTTCCTTGGGGCAATAGCTAGTGTAATTATTGACATCCTTTTTATGCCATATGCCTACTCCAATTACCATGATATGCTTATCCCTATTTCCACTAGTGTAATTATTGACATCCTTTTTATGCCATATGCCTACTACAATTATCATGATGTAATAATTATTGTTTCCCATTGTTTTCCTATCGATTGCATTGCATTCAAGGTTTTAAGCTTAATGTTGATTATTACTTTGGAATAACATTTTATCGTTCAATCCGGTGGTGGGCCTCTTGGCTTGATTTTAAATTATAATGGAATATTTATTTGATTTCAATTTAAAAATAATAATAATTTTTTTTTAATTTATAAACAATAAAAAGCTTTAATTTTTTTAATTATTATTTTTTACTAATTTATAATGAATTTTAGTTTATTATTTTGCCTTCTCATTACTCCCTAAAAGATGAAAACTAAGATAACTTCACACACAACTATAACTAGTAGAGAACGTTAAGCAACATAAATTTGTTATGATAAATAAATTAGTGTGTTGGTATGAATGAATGGATGCTCCAGTCACAACTACAAAGCAAAGGAGGCATAGGTAATGAGGATCAGTGGATAGTGATAGAGTTTGCATTGGAGCGCACTCAGCACATAGAGTTCTAAGCAGATGACAAGAACTTTATAGGCTTTGTCACTAGCTTCTTGTGTCTATCCCTAACCGTTGCTATATAGGTACCTCCGACGTGACCTAACCAACTGTAGAGATTTTGATATCCGAAAGAGGATATGATATGTTGGAAGACACCAAGCAATTATGAAATGCACTAGTCTGTAGGGCATCTAGAAATGAGAGAGACAATGTCTAACAGGCCCTTGCTTACATGTGGCAGAATAAAGGGTCATTGGGAGGAAGATAATGATAGTAGAGCATACACAATGAAGGCCCCACCAAATGAACAACAGAGGAATGTAGAGAAGGCCAACTCAGAGGTAGTTTGCGAGGAAAAATGCCCAGGTCATCATTGTAATGCTCAATGGATTGGACGCATAAAGAGAGAGATACAAAATGCTCCATCAAACCACATGCAACCGATCATACTCCGCAGAATGTGATTGGTTATAGGCAATGAAATTTGTCTCGGGGATTGTTTCCCACCCTCGACTGCGTGATGATGTCACCTACGTGATGATGTCACCTGCGTGATGATGTCACCTACATGATGATGTCACCTACATGATGATGTCATGCTAGATTACAAAAAATTAATTAAAGGCAACCAAATCATGCAAAAAGATTTAAATGCAATAAGGTTTTACAAAAGAGCATAATATGGTCAGCTTCTTCAATGCCAGATCATGCCAAACCTAAATTGCAATTGCCAGCTTGAAGAATTCTTGTAAGATCACTGGAGGTATTTTGTTTCAATTAATCACAAGATTCCCAAGGGAGATCATGGGTTTGAAAAAAGAGATTGTTCTCTCAAATTACTAAAGGATTCTCCACGTGGTGAAGTTAAATAAAATTTTATCTGCCATATTTGCCCAAAAAAGGTGCTTTAACGTGTCCTAAAAGCATTGGCACTTTAATATAACAAGGATGCATTAGTACTATAATGTGGAATACATACACATCAATAGATTAAATCATGTGGTCCAACAATGACATGGAACATGTGGTATGGTAGTTTAATATATGGGGATGTATTAGTGTTATAATGTGGGATACAAGTTGATAATTAAAGTATGTGTTCTAATGTTGACACGGGAACATGATTTAGTCCGATTTAATGTCTATAAATTGACTAATATTGTATGATATTGTTTACTATGGTAGGTGGGTAATGCCCATGTGAATCATAATTGCTGGGAGAGGCCAGAAGACATGGACACTCTTAGAAGTGTATACAAAATCAACCCAATATGTATCAATGGGAGATGCTAGAGCTTTTTTCATGAGTGGTGAACTCTATATCATCCTCTATTCAACGAAATACTTTGAATATGGTTATTTTACGTTGTTATGTCATGAATAAGCACTAATTGCATCTATTACAAATCCATTTATGTATAATAATTCAATTTGTGTTCTTTGTAAATGTGAATTTTGTAGAAAGTTTCGTTCCCATCAAAGAAGCATGATTTCTAGAGATGAATCTAGTGACTAGCTTGTTTAGTGGTCTATCTGCTCAAAAGAGGTTGGTTCATGCATTCTTTGTAGGTGGAAACCATGGACTTGTGAGATCAGTATTTTTAAGAATTAGATAGAGGATTGGAGGAACTCTGTCACACTAGTGTCGACATCTCTTAGCTATATTTGTTTTGGATTAGCACAGTATATTTGATACTTCAATTTTAGGGTTCTAATGTATGTGTTACCTGATCCAGGTGAAGGGTCCACATATTCATGTTTTTTTCCAAAGATCAAGCAAAGATACCATTACAGGGTTATCATCTTCATTCTTACCTTGAATCTTGTAGCCATCTCTGGTTATCATGCCGAAAATATTTTTAAAATGGCATGTGAAAGGATGCTTATGTTAGTCATGGGTTGTGTATTATGTTTCCTTATCAATGTGGTTGTTTGTCTAGTATGGGTTGGCGATGACCCTTAGAAATCCATTTAACGTAACATGGAAGGAATGGCTGAATCTCTAGAAGGTAAAATGTCTTTGTAGAAAACTATAAATGGGATGACCGTAATTAGTATGTATGTGGAGAATCCATGAATCCCAACATTGAATTTTGAAGAAATCGTTGAACCCTCTTACAAAATTGGACCATATTGGTATTATTTAGTACGTTTTACTCAAAATTTGTTTCGTTATTGTAGATTGTGTTACAAAATACTTCGTCCAGCCGAAACATGGCCAAGAATCAGACGATGGTGCGACTTCAGAAGCCTATAAATGTGTATTGAACTCAAAAGTCACCGAAGAGTTATTGGTAAATATCATAATACATCAGTATGTAGTATTATCTCTAGTGCTAAAAAATCGATGATCTGTTTACTAAGAAATTTTATGTCAAGAAATTTCGCGACTTGGGAACCATCCCATGAACGCCTTTTCTTCAGATATCCATGGAATCTTTATGTAAAATTTGGAAGCATGAGCCGATACTGCGCCTACTGCGTTGAGGCTTTAAATGGGTTGCTAAACTCTAATATTTAGGTATTAGTCGGAACATTGATATATTACTGTTGCATTTTCTTATACTTAATTTTATATCATCTGGTTCAGTCTATGATAATGTTTTATTATTTGCTATATTTTTAGTTTTTAGCTAACAATTATCAATTAATTATGATTAATTTTAGGTTATAAGTTTTGGTTAATATTTTTTTATTACAATTTAAAATTCTAAAAAAATTTACACATTTAAACGACAACAAAATTGACAATTTATTAATATTATGCATGCTTAATATAATATTTAAATTAAAAATTAAATTCTCAATAAAATTAAAATTAAAAAAAATACAAAAGTCAATTAAAAAAAATCAATTTCCTTTCCATTATTAAACTAAGCATCACACCTTTTAATATACAATCCAAAGCCAAAAGAAGTAAAGATGACCATCCTCAATTATTAAACTAAATATCACACCTTTTAGATACAACCCAAAGCCAAAGGAGGTAAAGATGACCATCCTCAATTATTAAACTAAGTATCGCACCTTTTAGGATACAACCCAAAGCCAAAGGAGGTAAAGATGACCATCCTCGCAAAATGGAACATTAGACTCTATTTAATTATTTTTCAACATATAATATATTAGGTAAGTATTTTTAAAATATAATATTGTTTATACTAAATATAATATAATAAAATGCAGATATCATAATCAAGTATCAATTATTTAAATTTAAATTTAAATTTAAATTTAAATTTTATTGTTTTTAATAACAAATTAGAAATTCATTTAGCTAAAAAGTTGAATGTCACATATTTTATAATAATAATCAAATTAAAAATGGTTGCATTTAAGTTTTAGTAACAAAATTTAGGGGTCTTTCTAAGTAAGACGAACATCAATGGAAATTATGACATGGATGAGTTAAAAAATAAAACAGATCTGAAATAATAATTGTTTTTGTAGTCGTAGACCTAGGATCAAAGATCAAATGTGTACTTGACAACTTAGCTTGGTTATTGGAGTTGTAGTTTTATCATGTTAATATTTTATTAAACTATGGCTGGATGAATCATAGGTTACACGGTGAGCTTGATACATGAACTTGGCCAATGAGTCATAAACAAATGGGCATAATATATGTGATTAGTATTGAATCTATGATATATTCAATGAGATTCAAAAAATTTATAGAATGCAAAACTTGAAAAGTTATTAAAAGTAAATTTAAAGTTGATGATCTATGCTTATGCTTGAAGATCATATAACTGGTTAAAACCATGCTCCTAACCTCTTCTCATAATCTTTTTTATGGACAATTATTTGACTAGAAAAAACTAGCTATTTAGAGCAACTCCAATGCAATGGAAATAGGAGCAGAAGAAGCCAAGAAGCTAACTAAAAGAAAACATCATTCAGATTAGTTGTTTGGCATAATTTCCAAGCATTTTGCGACATTTTTTAATCTTCGAAAGAACCTACACAGTGCATTTAACAAAAGTGCAAATTTTCATTTAATGAGAGTGTTAGAAATTAGCATCTCCATTTCATTCACTACGTGTTGATGAGGTGATATGTAAAAGATGTTAAAAGAGGGGGGAAAGTTCAGTTGGCACCACAAAGGCCTACTTGACTAACAACCCACAAATGGGTAGTTGGCACATGCATTTTTTATTTGGGAAAATCTCATGGAGGGAAAAGGAGCCTACTAAAGCTAATGTAAACCTTCCTTTACAGACCTAGAATTCAGTTTTTGGACCTTTATTTAAGGTTTGATAACTTTTCTTTGCCTTTAATATGAACCAAGAAAGGGAATTTTTTATTGTTAGTGTTCTAGATTTTAGACCACTAATATATATATATATA
>LPNX010427886.1:143763-181465 GCA_001517045.1 Pseudotsuga menziesii
CTTGCTCAAGAAGATCCTTCATTAGCGAGTAACTTATTGTCATTCTTATTAGAGAATCATTTCTCTCCCAATAGTAGGTGGAAATGTCAAGGAGATTGCCAGCTCGTAGATCTTGTTAAAGAGTAGAAAGTAAGCAACACATAAAACCAACATCGTTATTGAAGCGTGGACTCAATCTCCTTCACATAGAAGTTAGTAAAACAAATTCACCCCGTAAATTTATAAAAATAAAAATAAATTGTAGTATTTTATAAATAAGTAAATAATAAAAGGGAAGGAAGGGGAGTTTTTCGAAATAACATATTTTAGAGCACATACTTCCAATAAGTTTTTCAAATATGTGATTATGGGGTGTTACTAACTTCAAGCAAAGGGGTTTTACTAACTTCAAACAAACCACCAAGGTTTGTTGCATTCGCTTATTTTTAGTCAGTGCCTTCAGGCTAGTAGGGACTCTTGTAATGGGCTTGTCGTTTATTTCATTAAATGACACATAAATCAAATTTTTCAATCCTAAGTTTGCATTCAAGAGAAAAATGCATAGTTTTGCCTCACCAATGGTACAAGCAAAACCGTTTCCACCAGCAATCAACAAATTTGATGTCTTATTTGGCCTCTTTTCAAGGTGGGCACCAATCAATTTGATGTCTTATTTGGCCTCTTTTCGAGGTGGGCATAATTTTATTAGCCTTATGTCCTAAGCTTTTGTGTTTCATTTGGTTGAATTGAATTAAAATGAATAAATGTTATGGTCTTTTAGCATTAGTTTAAAACATTTGATGTTATGAAACTATTTGGCATTAACACCTTCACACAATACAACCCTCACACGGCCACCTCCCCACCTCCTTACTCATGCACTGCCTTACAAACCTAATGCAGATTGAGCAAGATTGATGCATGCTAGCTAAAGTTTCCATTTGGGAGGGAGTATCCACCGATAACAAAACAAAACGAGCAACAATCTCAGACCGATATACACAGAGGAAAAAGCAGGTGTATTATCTCAGGTGACTATAGATCTGAAATATACCTCATTTGAAAAATTAGGTTTTCTCTATCAAACCCTAAGTCTACCAAAATAAACATTCCATAAAAGCTTTCAAGCAAGCATGATATTGAAGCAATCTCACTGGTCAAAGAAGAAGTTGTTGATCCAGAAGGAGATGACGACAAACAAATAAAAATAAGTATTTGAATTGTCTTTTCTGTATATGTTGTGTATTATGCATAATAGAATGTTTGCATTAATGACAGTATACTACTGATATGCATGTCATGGGTAAGTAGCCCATGGTACTATACAACTCTCCATTGCTACTTATCTAGAATGAAACATCTTTGCTGACATATTGGATTAGTGCACAATCTCAATGATGTCATGGTAGAGATGGAAGGCATCTAGAAAGTTTCCGTGAGATATGGATGAATGTTGTGTTGGCTAAACAGTTGCTTGATGCATAAGAATTTGTCGTTATGCATATGTTCTATGAAATGGTTATAACCATGCAACTGGTGCATTTGAATTGTAGGAAAGGTCCTGTACAACCACCTACAAGAAAAGGAAGATGAGACTCGTTCTGAAGAACAAGTGATGACAATTCAAGATTCACTCCAATAAACATGAATCTGAAGCTCCCAAGGTCAGAGACACCATGACGGAAGAAAGAGCTTCAGAGAGTGGTAGATCCACCTTGAAGGATGAAGACCACCTTGGGTACGAGAGATAACTCAAGATGAAGAAAAGTATGGCGAGACTTCCAAACCAAAGTAAGAGGCCTCAGACACACTCTAGTTGTGTAACACAGTTGGGTGACATCATTGATGCAAACCCTTCCAGCTATGAAAGAATCTATGATTAAAGAGTAACAGTTGATCATGAGGAATGATGTCTACGATATGGTTCCAAGACCTGAAGGGAATTCCATAGTGTCTTTTGTTGCTGTTGCAACTTTTCTCCCCAAATCTCTTAAATTTTGGGCCCCTCCTCATAACTGAATATCGCTTCAGGTTGTTTCATCGTTGATGTTTCTTCGGTCATGCTTTAAATCTAGATGTTTTGAACAATTAATATACAGCCTGTTCCCAGAATTTGTTTGTGCTTGAATTTTGCAGTGGGTCGCATAGTTGGGTTTAGTTTTGCCAATTGTCTTTGATGGGCCGTCATTTTGAAAATAAAATGGACCTTGACTGTTGTTGAATTTTAAAGGCTTTCAAACACTTAATTTTTTTTGTTAAATCGACTGCTTTTGTTCTTTTTCCCTCTGTCGTTGCGGCTCCCAAAGCGGTTTGGCATCCAAAGTCCAAATCGCTTCGACGTCTGATTCATATTTGTCTTCAATCGCTTGCCCGTAGCTTTTACCCTTCCGCCGTTGCGGTTGGGAAAGCTATTGAGCTTCCGATTCGAATGTCTTCCGACGTCCGACTAAGCCCTCTCCCGCTCGCGTTTCGCTTATGTCTTCAGTCTTTTTCCTTCCGCCGTTGCGGCTGGGAAAGTCCTTTAGCCTCCGAAGCATAAATCCGTCCGATTTCTGACTGAGGTTTTTTCTCCCGCCCGCGTTTCGCTTATGTCTTCAGTCTTTTTTCCTTCCGCCGTTGCGGCTGGTAAAGTCCTTTAGCCTCCGAAGCATAAATCCGTCCGATTTTCGACTGAGGGTTTTTCTCCCGCCCGCGTTTCACATCATTTTAGCTCTTGTCTTTCCGCCGTTACGGCTGGGAAATCCATTTGGCGTCCTACGTCAAAGTCACCCGATCTTCGATGGAGTTTTCCTGCCCACAGCTTTGAATCGCGCCTCTTAGTCTTTTCTTCCCACCGTTGCGGCTGAGCCAAGCCTTTGACTTCCAATGTTAGTATCCGTCCGACTTCCGCCATGGTGCACCAGGCCATTTGTTTTTGTGGAGGAGTCATTTCAGTTTGTATAATCTGCCGCTCTGTTTCATAACACAGTCCCAAATGGATAATACACGTGGATTAATTGCAGGTGTGTGTAAGGAGCTGATGCGTGGGGACGTAGAAGAACAGTTTGGTAAAAATCGAAATGACATCGACCAGATCACTGAAAGGGCCCTCGAAGCGGAAGACAAAATCAATAACGCTAAAGGCACGAACCTGACAATTGGTCCATTACTAAAAGAATCATGAGTGCATACAGACAACTCAGAAGAATACGAAACACTGGGGAAACCGAAAGGTCATGCGTTGGGGGAAACCCAAACGATTTAATGTTTTTGTTTAAATACTGGAAAGGGAGAGGTTACAGGGGCTTTTTCCCTAAAAAAAATTGTAAACTCTTGGCTTGTAAGAGGAACTACTTCGTTTTACAATTAGAAAGTGCAACTTTGCCTGTTGGAGAGAGCGAAATGTGGAATGTATCAATGCGACTAAATGAATAAGGTTGAAGAGGAACTATTTCGTTTACAGCTGTGTTTCATTTACTGTGAGAGTATTTAACTTCCTGAACCTATGTTCTTGTTGAATGTTCTTCAGTATCTTTTGGGATGTTTTCCACTGTGAGTAATAAATGTTGTTCATAAAATAATCGGTTATCTGGTTGTTTAAATATCTGTAATTGTTCGTGTGTCTTGAAAGAAGTGTCAGCTAACTGTAACTCTTCATAATGCATGTACACAATGTATTACTCACTTACAAATGACAATCCTGCTCCCTAGGGATAGTTTAGGTAGTTAGTTTATTTTCTTGTTGTATGTGATTTAGATGCTAGTGAGTCTAAGACGAGAGGTAAGAACCTGCGCATCACATTGTGACTGCTCCTTGCATCTTATCGCCCTGCATGGTTAATTAGGCACTTGCATATCATACATTAAGTCAAAAATACCAAAAAATACACGGTGGACCGGGCCGCAACCGGTAAAGCCTCTTCTTTTTTTTGTTACTTTGACCTACGGTAGCCGAACCGCAAACCGAACGGATTCCCTATACCAAACAGTGAACAGGCTAGTTGGGAACGTTGATTGGGGAGAATCCCTTACTGTTGTTGCCTGCGAATTTCGGGGCCTCAACAGTTTTTGGTGCTAGAAGGAGGGCCGCCAGTGTATGGCTGGCCGAGGAAACCTGTTTTCCCGAGAATATTCCAGCGGTAACAGTTCTGAAAGCAGTGGGTTTCATAATCCAATTCCGGAAGAAAGAGAACATTTATATTATGTTGGCAACGAAATTGTTAATGATCTGAGAAGACACCACAGGGCATATGTAAAGAAGATTGGAGGATTTCCAATCATCCCTGAACTGCCCAGAAGAGAGTATAAAAAGAAATATCGTCCTGAAGCGGAAGGCTCAGTGTTGGTTGGAGACTGGGAAGAGCTTGTAGAAATAGCCTTACAGGAAGTTGTGCTACCTTTGAATCAAGAAGGCCCAGAAACCCCTCACAGTTCTCCTGCTCACACTCCAGTTGGTTCACCTCCTCACTCTCCACCCAGACTCATGGCTGGCGTAAACGCAAACCAACCACCTAACCCGCCAAATCCACCACCTGCATGGAGAGCCAGATCACCCTTAAACCTGACCCCTCCGTTACATGATTTGCCTCAATCCTTTGAAAAGTTACTGCCTAAATTCGACCCCAATGAGAAGATACTAGTAGATGATCATCTACAGAGTTTTTACTTGGAAATAGAAGGATTGAGGGCTGGGGAGCATGAAGATGTAGTATGCAGACTGTTCCCACATACCCTTAAAGGAGCTGCAGCATCATGGTACTTTGGGTTGCCTGCTAACTCTATCCCTAATTGGGATACCTTCGAAAGAATTTTCAGAAGTAAGTATGCAACTCAGAAAACTCATGCGGCTCTCATGAAAGGGCTGTGCGCGTTGAAGAAAGAAAGAAAAGAAAAGGTGCATAGTTTCACACAAAGGTTTGCAGCCTATCTCAAGAATTTCTTTGAAACGGATAGACCTTCAGACAAAGTTCTGATTGAATATTATACTTCAGCTTTAGGCCCTGATCTGGCCATGTTTGCCAAAGGCAGGGCCAAGCCTACGTTGACGGAAACCTATGAAGAGGTAGAAGTGGTGGAAGCTGAAAGAGAGAGTATTGAAGAATATCCAGAGCAGTCAGGAGAAAAGGGTGCGGGAAGAAAAGCCTTATTGTTTACTAAGCCTAAAAAAGTCGCCAGATTTGGAGAATATGGCCAAAATGATGCAGAAACTTTCCAACAAAATCATAGATATGGAGAAAGAAAAGGAAACACAAAATTTTTATAAGCCATATTATAAGAAAAGGGAGGATAACCATCAGTCTCAACCTCCTCCTCACAATGCTGCATCTATGAATTTAACAGAGGTAGGATTGGACAATTTTTGCACTTTCCACCAACAGCCACACTCTGAAAAGAATTGTCCTCAATGGATTAATTCGATGACATTGGTCATGAATCAACTATTATATTCTAGATTAACAGAAGAGGGAGAAGAAGAAAGAAAAGAGACTTCTACTTCTACTTCCACTAAAGAACAGGAAGAAGAAACCATGGCTTTATGGAATTTTGTCTCGTTATTTGACGCTAAAGAAGAAAAGACTCAGGAGTACAAGGACATTGTGGAAACCAACGTAGCCACAAGGAGCCAAGGGACGGTTAAAGAAGACAGTCTTATACTCCCAAAGATTAAGAGGCTACAGAGAAATGTTAAGAAGAAATTTCAAAATAAATCCTTGGCTGATAAAATTCCAGAATTCACTATTACCAGCCAAAATCTTAGACAAAATGATACAATGGCCAAGCCAAATGAAGATAAGAAGAATGCTGATAGGCCTCATCCCACAGAACAGCAGATGGATTATGACACTGTGGAGGATTTAAAGAAGATAAAGGCGAATGTTCCACTATTCGAGATGTGCAAAGTGCTGCAGCAAAAAGAAAGGCTGTTGAGAGCCCTTGAAGCATCAGATGAGAAGACGCCCACTAACAATCAACCAGAAGAAGAAGAAGAGATTGGAGAGACCAGCAGTGGAGGTAAGTCCAAGCACAAGCATCCACCTTTCCTCCTTACTTTTGAAATCTTTAACTACAATGTACATAATTGCTTGGTAGATTTAGGGGCAACTGTTAATGTCATGCCGATATCTGTCTGTAAAAGAATCAATGGGCAGCCTAAGCCATCCCCATGGAGAGTAGTTCAGTTGGACAGGACATATGTGAAGGTAATTGGTGAGATGGAAGATGTCCTAGTCCGTTTGGCTTCAAATGATAAAGTATGCCAGGTCATTAATATCGCGGTGGCTGATATACCAGATGCGTACGGCCTTATTCTGAGCAGAGATTGGTCGGCCAAACTTAATGGATATTTCGCCTCTGATTGGTCGCATCTGTGGTTGCCATACAAAGGAAGCCCGAATCAGATTAAGATTTTAAGAGAGCCTCATATGAAATATAACGTCACTCAGCTGGATGAGAAGAATGTACCAGTGGATTCTGTCTTGGGAAACTATTTTATTGAGCTAGAACCTGGGAATTATCAAGCGGAAGAAGCCAGCAACACATCTAACACCCATCTTGATCTCCTTCGATTCTCACAGGCTGATGAGATTGACTGTAAAATAGTAGACTTAGCAGTAGGAGTAGGTTCGTTTTCAGTAGTTAATGATTTTTGGACTTTATTTTTCGATGTCTCTAAGACATTAGAAGGGTCAGGGGCTGGCTGTGTCCTGATTGACCCACAAAAGAATAAACATTTCCTTTCATGTAGATTAGAGTTTGAGTGTACTAATAATATAGCTGAGTACGAAGCACTGGTGCAGGGACTAAAGAAGGCAATTGAATTAAAGGTAAGTAATCTAAAAGTTTTTGGGGATTCTGAAATTATTGTGAAACAAATCCGGAATCAGATACATTGTATTTCTCCTCACTTAAAGGCTTACCAGAATGAGGTATGGGGTTTGCTGAAATATTTTAATGCATTTAACATTATTTCAATTCCAAGAATTAAAAATGCAGCTGCTGATCTGTTGGCCACATCAACCGCTAGACTCGTACCCACTAATAATCGATGCTCTGTTGAACTGCTTTTCAGGCCCTCTGTACCTGATATGATTACGAACCTACGAGTGTTCAATGATGACCAGCAGATCATAGAATGTTTAACGAATGATGAAGTGTTTAAAGGAGCGATCATAGACGATGAAGAGCATCAGGCTGAGATGAAATACGATAATTTCATTCCTAAAGGAGTCACAACATTGGAAAAAATGTTCAATTTAAATGAAAAATTCAGAAGACCACCCAACGTGAAGACCCACAGCTCATCTCTGCAGTTTGAGTTGATTAATTTAGGGACGGAAACGAATCCTAAATTTGTGAATCTCGGAAAAGGCTGTTCACAAACGAAAAGAGACAAGTTCGTCAGTTTGTTCAAACTATATAAATATGTTTTCGCATGGACATACGAAGACTTGAAGACATACGATACTAGTATCATCAAACACGTCATCCCCATTAGAGCAGGCGTCAAGCAGCCGTTGAGAAAAATGCATCCAAAGTTGGAACCGCTGATTCAGAGTGAAGTGAATAAATTATTGGATGCTAGAATCATTTTTAAAGTCAGACACTCTGAGTGGGTGTCAAATATGGTACCAGTTAGAAAAAAGTCGGGAGAAATCAGATTATGCATGGATTTCAGAAATCTAAACCGCGCTTCCGATAAAGATAACTACCCTGTGCCACCCATGGATCAACTGCTACAGATGGTCTCTGGTTCTGAATTGTTTTCATTATTAGACGGTTTCTCTGGCTACAATCAAGTATTAGTGGCCGAGGAAGACAGATTGAAGACAACTTTCAGGACCAAATGGGGAACCTTTGCCTATAGGAGGATGCCCTTTGGACTGATAAATGCTGGAGCAACATTTCAGAGGGCTATGGACATAGCTTTCCGCAGATTGATTGGACGAAGTGCTGTAGTGTACCTTGATGACATTACAATATTCTCGAAGAAAAGAGAAGAGCAAGCGTTTCACTTAAAGCAGATTTTCGAACGCTGTCGAAAATATGGCATTTCCCTCAATCCTAAAAAGTGTGTATTCGCTGTCACAGAGGGCAAGTTGCTAGGTCACATAGTTTCAAAGACAGGAATTTCTATTGATCCAGAAAGAATCAAGGCCATTGAGCAAATCCCCTTGCCCCACAATAAGAAAGGGATGCAATCTTTTATGGGAACTATAAATTTTGTTCGAAGGTTCATACCTGATTTCGCTCAAACTGTCAAGCCATTGCAGCAGATGGTGAAGCAAAATGCACAGTTCAAGTGGATAGAGAGTAAAAAGAACGCTTTCAGCCAAATTAAGACTGCTATTGCACATGCACCCTCCCTGAAAAGCCCAAACTTTGATAAAGACTTTATTCTGTATACATTTGTGTCCGATCATTCATTGGCAGTTGTGCTTACGCAAAAGGGAGATGGGGGGGATGAATTCCCAATAGCTTTCATGAGCACTAGTCTTCAAGGGGCTGAATTGAACTACCCAGCCATTGATAAGCAAGCTTACGCAGTATTTAAGGCAGTGAAGCAATTCAGGCCTTATATACTAAAAAATCGAACCAAGGTAATAGTCCCCTACCCAGCTGTAAGATCCCTTCTCATACAGAAATAGTTAGGAGAAAGAAGGGGCAATTGGGTAACAGCTCTTCAAGAATACGACCTTGAATTCAAGCCAGCCTTTATCGTTAAAGGTCAAGGGTTGTGCAAGTTAATGACTGAAAATGGGAATAATGAAGAACACGCCTGGGAGGATGAAGCCGACTTACAGTTAATGGATGTATGTCCTTTGTTTACAGCCCCCGAGTCTCGGTATAGAGACCTTGTGCATTACCTGCAGGCAGGGCTGTTGCCAGAACATTGGAATTCCAAGCAAAGAAGAGCGATGTGTCTTAAATCAGCTTCCTATCAAATTGTTGAAGGTATATTATTTAGGAAAAATTATGACGAGGTACTCCTGAGATGCTTAGAAAAGGAAGATGCAAAGAAAGTAATGACAGATCTGCACGATGGGCCCGCTGGGGGACATTATTCAGGAGATACCACAGCCCACAAAATCCTCAAGGTAGGTTACTATTGGCCTACGCTCTTCAGAGATGCACATGCACATGTTAGGAAATGTGATATTTGCCAGAGGTGCGGTGGGAGACAACCTAAAGCGGCAGCACCCCTAAAGCCTGTGATGATCACTGAGCCATTCGAGCAATGGGGGTTGGATATTATTGGAGAAATAAAACCGAATTCTTCTCTCCAACACAAATACATTCTGACTGCGACTGATTATTTCACTCACTGGGTCGAACTTGTCCCGCTGCACAAGATTAATGAAGACGAGGTCATCAGCTTCCTGCAAGACCACATCATGACCAGGTTTGGAGTTCTAGTTTCGTTAGTCTTTGATAATGCCAAGTACTTTTCATCTATTAAATTGACTGTTTTTGCTCATGATAAAGGGATTAAATTGCATTATTCTGCTAATTACTATCCACAAGGAAATGGCCTGGCTGAGTCCTCTAACAAAAATTTGATTAGAATTTTAAAGAAGACTGTGATAGAAAACCAGAGGAGTTGGCACTCAGCACTACCAAACGCCCTGTGGGCCGATAGAGTCACCCCCAAGTCTGCAATAGGAGTGTCACCTTATACCCTAGTCTATGGTAAAGAAGCTATTCTTCCTCCCAATATCATGCTACCATCTTCCATTCTAGCTCAAGAGGCTAGTGGGTCGGAGAATGAAGTTCTGTAGAAGAGGATATGCAATCTTCTAAAAGCAGAAGAGGCTAGATCTAAGGCCAGAGAACGCTTTAAGCAGTAGCAGGAGTTAATAAAGAGATGGTTCGACAAGCATAAAGCTAGAACAAAAGACTTTGAAGTGGGAGACTTAGTCCTCAAATGGGATCATGCCCATGATGAGAAAGGAAAGCATACTAATTTATTGTGGGTAGGCCCTTTTCAGATTTCAGCAAAGCTTGCCCCTTCTACTTATAAATTGCGAGATCTATAGGGGTGGGAAGAGAATTTACCAGTGAATGGCTTGGTTCTCAAGCCTTATTTTTCCTGAGTTTCTTGGAGTTTTTCTATCTTGTATATAAATAAGCTGTTTGGTTGTCTTTGAGTCATGTTTTTTCAGTTTGTTTTAGTTTAAGTTTTATTGATTTCAATAAGGGAAGCAAATCTACGGTTGCATGGGGAACGTCCGATTTTCTTGGGATTGATAAACGTTCTTGGTATCAAACTGTGTATTGCTGTTTATCTGAAAAGAACTTCTTCCAGTTTAACAGTTTTCTCAAATAGCTCTGTGTGCATTGAAGTCCTGCTTAACCCCTATGAAATAAGCCAGACTCAAAGAGTCCGGAATACTATGTTGAGGCTCCATCCACTTCACACTTAAATTGTTCTAAGGGGCAGCAGCAGAGGACCCATGGAAAAGAGCAAGGTAAACAGTATATTAATATAAATGATCCCATGCCAAGAAACGAATGCCAAAAGGCAAATAAGAGTCAAAAACTCCTCTGAAAGCATCATCATTAAAGCAAATGTTGAATCATAAGTACTAAATTGTCGAAAGACCCTCTCCGTCCGTGAGTTGAAACCTGAAGTACACCACTCACACAAAAGGACACTATGGGATAGAGGATCCTAAATTAAAATTCAGTAAGAAAGGCATGCAGGAGGACTCATTTAAAAGGAACAAAAGTCCAAAAGCACAAAAGTGCTAGAATGGCATGGGAATGAGGAAGAAACGAATATTTTTGTTTACCATATGCTACAATCCTATGGGGTCCAAAGCTATCAGCCACCTGAAGACAAAGGTAATAATGAAACTCATCTTCTGGCCTCGACAGAGTTATCTGGACTTGAAAATCTTGGTTTCCACTTTCCCAAATTGGACTATTATCAAGGATTGAAGGTACACACTGCCGGCATTCGAGAAATCCAGATAGCTGGAAGAATTCAAAAGGATGCATCTGTTGTTAAACAGTCTGTCACTCAAAGATTAATTGCCCAGAGATCTAGGTTCACCAGGTAATCGCCAGTTGTTGCTGCTGCAACTTTTCTCCCCAAATCTCTTAAATTTTGGGCCCCTCCTCATAACTGAATATTGCTTCAGGTTGTTTCATCCTTGATGTTTCTTCGGTCATGCTTTAAGTCTGGATGTTTTGAACAATTTATATACAGCCTATTCCCAGAATTTGTTTGTGCTTGAATTTTGCAGCGGGTCGCATAGTTGGGTTTAGTTTTGCCAATTGTCTTTGATGGGCCGTCGTTTTGAAAATAAAATGGACCTTTACTGTTGTTGAATTTTAAATGCTTTTGAACACTTAATTTTTTCTGTTTAATCGGCTACTTTTGTTCTTTTTCCCTCCGCCGTTGCGGCTCCCAAAGCGGTTTGGCGTCGGAAGTCCAAATCGCTCCGACGTCTGATTCGTATTTGTCTTCAATCGCTTGCCCGTAGCTTTTCCCCTACCGCTGTTGCAATTGGGAAAGCTATTGAGCTTCCGATTCGAATGTCTTATGACGTCCGACTAAGCCCTCTCCCGCCCGCGTTTCGCTTATGTCTTCAGTCTTTTTCCTTCCGCCGTTGCAGCTGGGAAAGTCCTTTAGCCTCCGAAGCATAAATTCGTCCGATTTCCGATTGAGGGTTTTTCTCCCGCCCGCGTTTCACTTATGTCTTCAGTCTTTTTCCCTTCCGCCGTTGCAGCTGGGAAAGTCCTTTAGCCTCCGAAGCATAAATCCGTCCGATTTTCGACTGAGGGTTTTTCTCCTGCCCACGTTTCACATCATTTTAGCGCTTGTCTTTCCGCCATTACGGCTGGGAAATCCATTTGGCGTCCTACGTCAAAGTCACCCGATCTCCGATGGAGTTTTCCCGCCCACAGCTTTGAATTGTGCCTCTTAGTCTTTTCTTCCCGCCGTTGCGGCTGAGCCAAGCCTTTGACTTCCGATGTCAGTATCCGTCCGACTTCCGCCGTGGTGCACCAGGCCATTTTTTTTTGTGGAGGAGTCGTTTCAGTTTGTATAATCTGCCGCTCTGTTTCATAACACAGTCCCAAATGGATAATACACGTGGATTAATTGCAAGTGTGCGTAAGGAGCTGATGCGTGGGGACGTAGAAGAACAGTTTGGTAAAAATCAAAACGACACCTACCATATCACTGAAAGGGCCCTCGAAGCGGAAGACAAAATCAATAACGCTAAAGGCACGAACCTGACTGCTGGTCCATTACTAAAAGAATCATGAGTGCATACAGACAACTTAGAAGAATACGAAACGCTGGGGAAACCGAAAGGTCATGCGTTGGGGGAAACCCAAACGATTTAATGTTTTTGTTTAAATACTGGAAAGGGAGAGGTTACAAGGGCTTTTTCCCTTAAAAAAATTTGTAAACTCTTGGCTTGTAAGAGGAACTACTTCGTTTTACAGTCAGAAAGTGCAACTTTGCCTGCTGGAGAGAGCGAAATGTGGAATGTATCAATGCGACTAAATGAATAAGGTTGAAGAGGAACTATTTCATTTTTAGCTGTGTTTCATTTACTGTGAGAGTATTTAACTTCCTGAACCTATGTTCTTGTTGAATGTTCTTCAATATCTCTTGGGATGTTTTCCACTGTGAGTAATAAATGTTGTTCATAAAATAATCGGCTATCTGGTTGTTTAAATATCTGTAATTGTTCGTGTGTCTTGAAAGAAGTGTCAGCTAACTGTAACTCTTCATAATGCATGTACACAATGTATTACTCACTTACAAATGACAATCCTTCTCCCTAGGGATAGTTTAGGTAGTTAGGTTATTTTCTTGTTGTATGTGATTTAGATGCTAGTGAGTCTAAGACGAGAGGTAAGAACCTGCGCATCACATTGTAACTGCTCCTTGCATCTTATCGCCCTGCATGGTTAATTAGGCACTTGCATATCATACATTAAGTCAAAAATACCAAAAAATACACGGTGGACCGGGCCGCAACCGGTAAAGCCTCTGTTTTTTTTTTGTTACTTTGACCTACGGTAGTCGAACCGCAAACCAAACGGATTCCCTATACCAAACAGTCAACGGGCTAGTTGGGAATGTTGATTGGGGAGAATCCCTTACTGTTGTTGCCTGCGAATTTCGGGGCCTCAACATCTTCCATGTGGATCTATAAGAACAAGTGTACAAAGCAAGGTTTGTGGTTTGTCTCAAAAAGAATACACTATGGCATGACACACTCTATTGACCAGACATACTTCTTTAGTAGAAGTATATATCAAGCAAAGAACCACATGTACGTAATATGCGTTGTATGAGCTCAGAAGGCACCCATAGAAAAGCACATCCAGGAGCTTGACAATTCACCTAGTGTGATGAATATCTGAACCTTTGCTACAAGGTTTAAGATGGAAACCTATAGAAGACAGCAAGCTCACAAATGGGTGCAAGAGGAACTTTTCGACAAAGTTCAAGATAAAGGGATCTTGGTATCTAGTAACCTATGATGGATACACAGTAGCATAGGATGCTACTTGTCACTCTAGTAAAGAATGTAGAGGGAAGATGATGCTCCGCTTCAGGGGGAGTGACTATAGAAGATCTCTGAGTTCGACATGGTATGACATGATGGATCGAGATTTTACCAAGAGTAAAGTGGGTTCCAACCTTCAAGGTTGAATGCATAAGACTAGGATATGTCGATGACTTGACATAATGAACTCATGAAAGATGCAATGATGGAAGAATACCACAATGATGTTTGGGATATAGTACTCAAACTAGAAATCAAGAGTGTTGTATCTTCTAGATGGATTTGCAAAATAAAATATGTTGCTGATGGAAGTAAGGAAAGATTTGTGGCTAAAGGATTCTCTCTAATAGAGGGAATTGATTATGAAGAGACACTTGCTCCAGGAAGCAAGGTACACTTCCATCAAAACTATCATGGCACCTGCTTCCATGATGAAGTGGGATCTACACCAGATGGATGTAAAGACAACCTTCCTAAATGGTATGATTGAGGAAGAGGTTTACATCGAACAACCACAGGGATTTGAAGTGACTCGCGTATGCAAGTTGAAGAAGGCCTTGTATGTCCTGAAGCAAGCTCCTAGAGCCTGGTATGGAAGGATAGATAGTTTCCTGACGAGCTTGGACTTTACCAAGAGTAAAGTCGACCCTAACCTTTACTTCAAGGTTATAGAAGATGAACCTGTCATACTATTACTATATATGGATGACCTATTTCTGATAGGGAATGAGAAACAAATCACATATTGCAAGAAGAAGCTAGCTGAAAAATTTGAGATGAAAAGATATTGGATTGGTGCTTTATTTCCTCAGGCTAGAAGTGTGGAAGAGTTCAAAAAGAATCTTTTCGAACCAGGGAAAGTATGGTGTGGAAATCTTAAAGAAGATTTGATATGTTGGATTGTAAATCCATGGTCATACCCATGGATACCAACATGAAGCTATTGTCTGATGAGACATCAGAGTTAGTGTATATGATTCAGTACGGACATAATTTTTGAGTCGTTGATGTATCTGACGAACACAAGGTCAGATATATGCTTTGCTGTGAACACCTTGAGTCAGTATCTAGGTAACCCTAGATGTGTTCACCTGATAGTTGCAAAGCATGTGATGAGGTACCTAAAAGGTACGACAGACTTGGGATATTACTATCGTAGAGATCATGACTACAAATTATATGGATATACGGATTCAAAATGGGCTGGAAGTGTCTCAGACAGTAAAAGTACATCAGGTGGATGTTATTGTCTAGGATCTGTTATGATTTCATGATTTAGCAAGAAACAATCCAATGTTTCTCTTAGCATGGCTAAAGCAGAATATATAGCAGCTTGCTCTGCTATCTGTGAATCCATATGGCTTCGAAAGCTGATGTTAGGTTTATTCAACCTAGAGATGGATACCACTGTGATTCTATTTGATAACCAAAGTTGTATAAAGATGATAGAGAACCCAGTGTTCCACGATAGATCGAAGCACAAAGAAGTCTGGTATTTCTACATTCGAGATATGATGCAGAAGGGAGCCATAAAGCTCCAGTATGTGAGTACCGATGAATAAGTTGTTGATGTGTTGACGAAGCCTCTGTCTTGGATAAAGTTTGAACACTTTCAAGACAAGCTTGGTGTTGTCCGAAAAGACCTTCCTCGAAAGGGGGAGCAGTGATGTTGAAGTGGGATTGTATCATCCCTCGGCACTTGCCCTAAAGTGATCCGATGACTTCGGTCTTCGAGAATGAAGTGGGATTGTATCATTCCTGGCCACTTGCCCTAAAGTGATCTGATGACTTCAGTCTTCGATAATGAAGTGGGATTGTATCATCCCTGGGCACTTGCCCTAAATTGATTCGATGACTTCGGTATTCGAGAATGAAGTGGGATTGTATCATCCTTGAACTTTTGTTCATAATGGATCCTGCGACTTCAGTACTCGAGAACGTGGTAGGATTATATCATCCTTGAACTTTTGTTCAGAACGGATCTGGTGACTTCAGTACTCGAGAACATGGTAGGATTGTATCATCATTGAACTTTTGTTTAGAACAGATCCGGTGACTTTGGTACTCGAGAACGTGGTAGGATTGTATCATCCTTGAACTTTTGTTTAGAACGGATCCGGTGACTTCGGTACTCGAGAATGTGGTAGGATTGTATCATCCTTTAACTTTTGTTCAGAACAGATCCAATGACTTCGGTACTCGAGAACGTGGTAGGATTGTATCATCCTTGAACTTTTGTTCAGAATGGATCTGGTGACTTTGGTACTCGAGAACGTGGTAGGATTGCATCATCCTTAGACTTAGTCCTAAAGTGATAGGGAGTGATTATCCCGTAATTATATCCGGTGACTTCGGTTGTCGAGAATGTGGTAGGTTTGTATCATCCCTGGACTTAAGTCCAAAAGTGACCCAAAGACTTTTGTCTTCGTACTGTGGATTGCAGGTTGTTGCCGATGATGATGATATTACTGATCGAAAGATCAGAGTATGATGATGATGATGATGTTACTGATCCAAAGATCAAAGTATCGATGATGATGTTACTGATCGAAAGGTTAAAGTATTGCTAATGATGATGATGATAGAAATATCAAAGTATTGCCGATGATGATGACGATCGAAAGATCAAAGTATTGCTGATGATGTTGCTCAAAGTATTGCTAATGATGATGATGATTGAAAGATCAAAGTATTGCTGATGATGTTGCTTAATGTATTGTTGATGATGATGTTGCTAATTGAAAAGACTAAAATGCTGATGTTGTCGATCGAAAAGATCAAAGTGCTGCTGCAAAGGATTGAGAAGATCAAAGTGCTACTGCAAAGGATCAAAAGATCGAAGTGCTACCACGAAGGATCGAAAGATCAAAGCGTTGCTGCAAAAGGATCAAGTGATCATATGATGCAGAAGATGAAGACATTAAAGAGTAGTTGTTCCAACTATTGATGAATGTTGAAAAAATTCATGTGATGTATAGATGTATCACCATGATGATGTTGATGATGCCCTCTCTCTCCTACAGTTGTTGTTGTAGAATACCCTTCTCGTTAAGGGGGAGTGTTGAATTATTGTAACTTCGAAGAATATTCTAAATGTATTTTATTGGTCCCCGATGTTCCTATCACGAGAATCATTTGTATTTATTTGTACCCCGATGTTCCTATCGAGAGAATTACTAAGAGTCATTAAGAAGTCCCCTCGGAATATATTATTATATTAAGCTAGCCCAGTTATGTCTACTCGAGCCTACATAACTGGGTTAAATGTCAAGTGAACGAAAGAATAAAAATAGTGAGGCACCTCTCATTTGAGACACAGATACTCACTTGTGCATAGAGAGAGAGAGAGAGAGAGAGAGAGAGAGAGAGAGAGAGAGAGAGAGAGAGAGAGAGGCGCCTCTTAGAGAGAGAGAGAGAGAGAGAGGCACACCTGTTTTTTGGGTCTTGTCTTTTATATTTTATACATCTTAAACAAAGGAATTTTTTGTTGGGTTTTCTTCCCCATGGGGGTTTCCCAGGATAAATATTTGTGTTCTTTTTGTGTGGTTGTGCTTGTCTATCTTTTAGTGATCTTTTGGCTTATGGTTATGCTGTTATGATGCTAAATGTTATAAGATATGATATAACCATTAAAAAGTCAACGTTGCAGGGTGGGTCGAGGGCAGTGCCCTCGGTTTTTTTTGTAAATATTTCGATTTCACGCAATCTGGCACATAAGTTCATGACCATTTTTCAACTTTTTGGCACATGCAAACCCCACTGAATTGAATTCTTTGTTTCGGTGAATTTATTGTTTTTCCTTTGATTGGTGAACTCGCTGAATTTCCTTGACATGTCGACGCAACTCACCTTTTTCTTCCAATGTGTCAACAAAACTCACCAAGTTTTTTCGACACGTATCGACGCAACTCACCCTTTTGTGTCGATCGACGAAACTCAACTTTTTCTTCTGACGTGTTGGCAAAACTCGCCAAGTTTTTCCGATGTATCGAAAAAAATCAGCTTTTTCTCCCGATGTGTCGGCAAAACTTGCCAATCTTTTTCGACTTATCGACAAAAATCGCCAAGTTCTTTCGACGTATTGACAAAACTCGCCAAGTTTTTTCGACGTATCGACAAAACTCGCTAAACTCCTCCAATGTATCGACAAAACTCGCCAAGTTCTTTCGACGTATTGACAAAACTCGCCAAGTTTTTTCGACGTATCGACAAAACTCGCCAAACTCCTCCGATGTATCGACAAAACTCAACTTTTCTTGCCGCCACAAAAATTTCAACACTTTGAAAATTTTTGAATTTCTTTTCTTTATTTCTGACATCGGCGAAACTCATCCATTTCCACCAACATGTGTCGACAAACTCATCTTAACTTGTCAACGAATCAACAAAACTCGCTAATTTTTGTCGACATGTCTATACTTAAAAAAAATTTGAATTTTTTTTAATTCTTTGATGACAAACTCACCAGTTTCTTCCGATGTGTCGGCAAACTCGCCAAAGTTTTTCGACATGCATCGACGAACTCAGTAAATCTTGTCGACATGCAAATTTTCAACAACACTTTGAAAATTTTATGTTTCACGGCGATCTCTGCAAATATTACCAAGATGTATTGGCGAAAGTTGCCAAGTTTTACCGACATGTGTTGGCAAAACTCGCCCATTTCTTCCGACATGTATTAGCTAAATTCCCCAAGTTTTGCCGACATGTCTACACTTAGAAAACAAATTGAATTTTTTTTTGCCTTTCTTTGCTGGCGAGTGCTCAACAAAGGATGCTCTTACCTCTGTAGCTGTTTAACTTGGCCCATTTAGGTCCAATGCTATAACCTGTGGGCTTTGATACCACACTGTCACGTCCCCTCCCCTCTCGCCTGGAGAGGACACGACTCGACTGCTATCTAACTGGGCATCTAGCCCCCATGAACATAATCAAAGATGCATTGAAAATAAAAACATATGCAGTTGCATAATGCAATAATTTACAACGGAAGAAAATATCATTCAAGCATTCAATATGTTCATAATGTTTTTTAAAACAATTACATTGCAGAGATTAAATACAGCAGAGCACTTATATTGGAATTTAGCTGCCCCGCAACTAGTTATGTCGCTGCTCATCAATCTCTCAGCACAATTGCCACCCCCGAGCTGGGCATGATTTCCACAAGGAATAAGGGAACAACAGGCTCACACATAATCAAATACACACCAAGGTTCAACCAAGCCAATCTACAATTGGGTTTATAAGGATGTTAAGGAAGTGGAAAGGAAGAATTATTAAGCTAGTGAGATCAACCACAGAGCTATGAACACCTGCACAAGATCTATCCAGCTTGACCTCCACAATACCTACACACCCAACACAAGGAAGTATTCCCTTCACTGCTACACAGTCCCTCAGGCCATACCTTCCCTTCCAATGTTCTCATAGGTGTGCATAGAAGATTAGCCAACCCCTCTTAATCTTTTGTGAGGTTCCTCTCTTCACTAGGTTTATCAAGCCAATTTTGGGCCTCTTCCACTCCTAAGTCTTATAGACCAAAACAAGGGTGCGCATAACAAGAAATACAAATGTTGGGCATGAAGGAAAACGTTTTGGCAACCAAAAACGAAAAATGAAGATGGGGAAATCAACCCTGGGTGAGCAATTCGATTTCAAAATACGATTATGGGCAGAAACGACCTCTACAAAACCCCAAATCGTAAATTCAAATTCATAAAACGTCTATGGGCATTACGAGAGCAAAAATGACCTCTATAAACCCCCAAAATTGTGAATCTATTCTCCCATTCATTGTGTAATGCAAAAACAAATTTTTGAGCATGGATAGATGAGGAAAATTGTATGAAAATGCCCCAGCTAGCTCTAGTTGCGTGAGGGAGAGAAAACGCATGGGTGAGGAATGGAGTGGGCATGCATTTTTGGTTATTTACTTGCCCAATAAGCAAAATCACAATTTTCCAAAATGATGGCTTGCCCCCAATACAAAATTGATTGCCATACTCTTCCATTCCCAATGCATTAACTGTCTCAACCAACTTCTGGAAGAAATAAATGATTGGGTACATAAGACAAAATAACTATTTGAGAGTTCATGGGTTCTCTCATTGACATTTGGCTTTACACTATTGGCTCAAGGGTTTGAATATCCCCCCCTTTTCCTTGTGAATTCATGCCCCCATCTCTTGTTGCATTGCATAGCTAGTTGTGTGTAATTTTATTAATTTGCATATTTACATGATGTCCAAAATATATTGTGCCTGGCTAGCACGAGAACCATAGTTATCGATTTTAATTGCCAATACATAAAACACTAAATTGATGGCGGGGCCTTGGCCTTGAGCTCCTCACCATGATTTAATAACATTATTTTCATCATTTACAATTTAATGCAATAGGGGTCAAAATTAGGATATTACAGGGATGCTGGAGATGTCCATAAAAGCCTCTTGTTGTTGTTGCACATAATTCCCCTTCCATTTAATTTGAATTTGCAAACTTGATCTCCCAAGATTGCTTCCCTTACAACAACGAATAGTATCTATCCATAGTGAGGGTGAGTTGCTCCAATTTAGCATATTGGACTTGCACTTGTCACTCCAAATCATCGAAGCGATAGTCCATGTTTGACACATGACTTGTTAACTAAGATATAGCTTCTACCACACCTTGTAATTGCATAAAGATTTGCCTTAGCATGGCCATCGGATTTGCAACATCTGCCTTCACCTCACACAGTCTAGCTCCCCATCCAGACTCTTCCAAAGCCATGTTGTCTAAGGTCTTCATGACCCTAACTTCAACCAACTTTGTTCACAATAGCTAGACCTCCCTTGTACTTAGCTCCCTCAAAGCCAAAGAGCCCCCCCTTAAAAACAAGATGAAGGGGTCTCTGCTTTGACTACTCTTTAGGCTCACTTCCCTAGCATACCTCCACCACATACAGGACCAAATTTGCACACCAAGATATAACTTCAAACTGAACACTGCAACAAACTCTTAGTGCTTCAGAAGACTCCATGATGAATTGTACACCGAAACCATTCTAAACACACACGAGAACCATTGAGACGACCTTCGTGTGCGATGGATAAATGCCCACCCATCTCGTATTTCGGGCAACATAAAGGTGGCAATTTGAATGCATGTAGTAAATGGAGAGTAGGTCACTTAACACGCCCGAATGAAACTTTGGGGGAGCCATCATAAATGTTGGTGAGCTTCTTTGTTTTCCACCTTTCCTTTATCCAATTGGGCAACCAAGTTGGCTAAGTGATCCAACTCAACATTTGTTTTATGTGCATCAAATTATATGCCGAGATTTGCTTCATCAAATTCCTAATTCGAGATTGCATCCTTCCTCGGATTGACTCCAGAGATATAACTTGTTTCCGGGGTTGCAAAATGATGAGCATGGAATCTCCTAGAATGATCGCTTTTGACATGCCCATAGAGACTGATATTTCCAAGCCCAAGAACAGAGCGTAGCTCTTAGCTTGATTGTTGGTGACCACGCCTAATCCTTAGTTAAGATTTCCACTATATTCTAGTTGGGATCAATGAGGATCCCCTTACACTTGCCACTTCACATTTTTTTTATATAAATTAACCAAATGAATTGTTCATTATAAATTATTATAAATTAAACTCATATTACATTTATTAACAATTTAGATTTTATAGTGTTATATCTATTATAATTTTAACAACATTACTTAATCAACAATTTACAAGATTACATAAATATTTATCGATTTTATTTTAATCATTATCATAATGAATCCCAACCATTAATCCGTTAATCTACATCTCATAAACCAAGAATATATTACTTCACATGACTTTTCTTTCCTTAAGATGCTTGTGATAAATATTTATACAATCGAGTTTAGTTCTTGCATCTCAAACATTTCCATCTCCTCTTAATCTAAAAAAATTTGAACAATTAACCTACAACCCATAAACCATGAATCATAAATCCATATTCCATAAACCATGAATTATGAGAGTATATTACTCCACATGACTTTTGTTTTCTTTAACGACAACCTTGGATAAATACTTATACAATAAAATTAAGTTCTTGCATCTCAAACACTTCCATCTCCTTCTCTTAAAATTTTGTTTTTATTGTAAAAAGAAAGCGCTTAATGAAGGAACCACCTATTGGCTATGGACAAAACCTTAGACACCACCTATTGGCTATGGACAAAACCTTAGACGCTCAACCTAACATTGGGAGAACCACCTATGGGCTGTAGATAAGTGTAACTTGACCCTAATGGACTCAACTAAAATCAATCCCACCTCATGAGAGAGGGTCATCTTTAACGGAAAGATCCGACCAATTAGACTACCCATCAAAACTATCTCCTTCTCATGTAATTTATATAAATTCATAAATTAAATTCTTACCTCTCAAACACTTTCATCTCGGCCTCCTAAACACCGCCCACCCCGAAAAGCGCATAATACCTTACATCTCCGTCTCCTAAACACCACCCACCCCCAAAAGCGCATAATACCTTAAGTTAGCGCAGTTGAGAGAGACTCGAGTTTAGCGCAGTTGAGAGAGACTTATGCCCTTACGGTAAGCATATCTGGTTCCATTACCGACTCATCTTTTTCGAAATCCTGTAAAGAAACTAAAACTCACGAATACATCTGCTCCGTGCACGCTCGGGCCTCTTTTGCTACCAGTCCACCTGAACCTATGAATTGAGTCGTCGGGACAACAACAACTCCAGCTCGCTCCAAAGGTGCGTTAAGGACTGAGGTTTGCAGTGGAGGGAACAAATTTTCGCCACCGCCCGTGTGAGGTTGATCCATTTTTGAGGTTCCGAATACAACACCAATTGGGTGTTAGGGTCATTGCCGCCATTTCCGGAGCGTGTTATCAGATTCATTCATCTAGGTTTGATGGTGTGTATCATGTTTGTTTCGCTGGTTGTATGTTTGTTTAAGATTTGTTCTATACTATTCTGTCAGTTTTAACCCCAAACCCACGTCCAAACCCTAAGTTCTAAATCTGAGCCGTTTTCCTGATAAATTATTGGTGGTAGTTTACTTTGGAAGGTATACCTGGACTTTGTGGGTTAAACATGACCTGCCACATAAACCGAACTGAGTTAATCCGATAATGACTCAAACTCGCGAGCGGCGAGTTGGACTAACCAGCTGCAAGTTTGATTTGCGAGTACTCATGGGTCAGTCGAGGTTCACCCTCGTATTTCCCAGGTGTAGTTTTATCCAGTTATTTCCGAATTTCACCTTATTTAAATTAAGTCATTTTTTTGGAGTTTTTCTCGTGTGCCAGTCAAACTGCACTCTCTGGCCTCGCTGCATTTTTTCTTCTGAGTCGATTTTTGTAACAGTGAGATCATCAGACTGAGATTCATTTATGGAATTTATGTGCAAACATTCAATCTCCCTTGGCGTCAATACATTTTCGTCTGGCTGACCATGAATCGATAGACATGGTCACACTATTTACATCCATCTTGCCTAGCAGTTTCAAGCTCGGTTTCATAGGAAGTATGTTCTACATCATCTGAAGACACTTTCATCTATTGTGGAACTTGACCAGATTTATTAGTTACATAATTGGACTAAATTAGTTCAAGTTTGTGTCGCTTTTTTGTATAATTAGTAATCCATGATATTACTTCTTAAATAAAATAAAAACTAGTCAATGCATACCCTTTGCATTGATGGCTGTCTGTTTATTTATTTATCAATATTTGTTTGGAAACTGGGTGGGAGCCTAACATTCCATGCCACAACCATTTTGCAAACTGGGTGGGGAGGCTAACATTCCATCCCACAACCACATGAGCTAGATTCAATTGACATCAATATTTGAAGTTCATACTTCCAAGACATGTGCATATCATATTTGTCCACTGGTATCTCATTCCTTCACTGTAATTACACTCTATCTAAGTTGCCAGGATATGGATCCGTATTTGATCTGGATTGCGAGGAAATGACAAGTAGTAAAAAATATAAAATATTTTTATAATAAAAAATAGAGTGAAGAAACAAAACTATTCAGGAAACACAAGGGTAGAACTATAAACTATTGTCAAAAAAGAGCGTTCATGTACCATAACTGATAATTTGAAATTATTGTCAAAAAAGAGCGTTCATGTACCATAACTGATAATTTGATGAGTTGTAACCATGATTGATATTGATATTTTAAAAACCATTTCAGCATGAACTTGAAGCAGGGCATAGCAGTGTTTTTGTGAGCCACATCCTCATGTCCCTATCAGCAGGGAATAAAGTGGTTTTCTTGAAGGCTATGGCAAGACTACATAACATTGTAGGTGAAGTGAGCAACAACATAGCACATAAAGGTAGATCAGCCCTTGACAGCAGACCTTAGCCATAAAGATAAATCAAATAAAAACATTGAGAGCAGACCTTGATATTGATATATTACAATTCAAGAGCAGATCTTGACATAAGGATAGATCAGACCTTGAGCAGGAACGGGATTTATGCTTTTAGCCATTAGGTGTTTTTAAGTTTTTCATTAAAAAACAATTTTTTTGGGGGATCAATGGGGGTCATAGAAGCACTGAAGTTTCAGGATCTGTTTGAAAATTTCAGGAATTGTTTTATTTTTCACAGGATTTGCATCTAATTCATTCACTGTAATCACATTATAAAAAGCTCTCTTAGTTGAATGAAAGCCATATTGAAGTATCCAAATTACAGTGCAACTACAGGATTCCGATTTGCCTATGGAAATCTGATTGCTGCATAGAATCCTGAGGTGCTGACCTTGCTAACCTTGGGGCCTGAAAATTTATCGCCTTTTTGGGGTGCAACTGTCTCTTCATTCTTATGGCTTATGAAACTTTGAGGAGAAAATGTATCTTCAAAGCATCAAAGCATCAAGCTTTTTATTTGTCTTCTGTTTAGTTAACAAGTTGTCAAGGTCGTTAGGATCGCAAAGAACATTTGTTTTTTTGGAAGAGAATGATTGCAATGGAAGTTTGTTTATTATGCTTCTCTGAGTACATTAATATCAAAATTTATGAAACAGGCCAACATGGGGGAAGAGAGGCGCCAAGAAATGATGCAGAATTTATTTGGAGAAGACCAATCAGAGGATGAGGTAGACTCTGAGCAAGAAGCTGTTCGACAGTCAGCATACATTTCTGTGAGTTATCTGTACCTACAAATTATTTTTTGTGCTTGTAATTTGTTCTTGTGTTTTTGTGGTCTGTTGAATGTTCGAAATATGGGGTAATATTGGAAAAAGGTTTTGTCCAATTCAAGCTTCAAGGACCAGACATATGAGAAGGGCTTTTGTTTGAACTATATTAAAGTTTTATGGACTTGCATTTAGAGAGCTAACAAATGTTGATTTAACTTCTGGGATGACATAGGTCTGAAATCTGCAATTAATTTTCATTTTTATTTCATTGCACTGAGAGTAGGGAGGTGCTCTGCAGCCCAGTATGAGAGAGTTGTTGTTACATAAAGTAATGCACATGACAACCAAAATAAATAAATAAAGCTATTTTCTGCATGGTGGTTCAAAGCTAAAAAATTAAAACTAGCAGAGATCCGTCTTAAACCTGGATCTCTTAAGCATCGAGAGGGATCAAATTTTTGAGGTGTAAATATTTTATCTTAACTATTTTACACATCAAGAAAAAAACTTACACCTCAAGAAATGAGATCCCTCAGTGCTTGATAGATCTGGGTTTAAAATGGATCTATGCTGGTATCATATCATATTTTCCTCCACAATGTTTTGCTTTATCATATATGTGACTGAACCTGATAGATTTCTGATATTGTAACTTTGCTTCATAGGATGAAGGTGAAGGGGAAGCGGATGGCCAAGCTGACATTGAAGGGGAAGGGGAAGTTGAAGCTGAAAGTGAAGGAGAAAGAGCAGATACTGAGCCTGAAAGAGAAGAGAGTGAAGGAAAAATGGTTAGAAGCTCACCAGAAAGAGATATCAGTGATCAAAGGGTTGAGAGTGAAGGAAAGGAAGCAGAGAGTGATGCAGAGGGATATGGTGCAAGAGAGGCAACCAGTAGAAGACAAGCAATCAGTCAAAGTGTTTCTGAAAGATCCCATGAACACAAAGATCTAGAAGATGAGGATGGAGAAGTTGAACAAGTCAGAGAACTAAGGTGATTCAAGTCTTGCACATTTCAATTTAGCATTTATTTTAATGTCTCTACTGCCACTATTCCTTTTGTTCTGCTTCCTTTTTGTGAAAAGGACGTGTGGACATGTTTCCCACCTATTCAGGTATTTGGTCATTCATATAACAAGAGTTGGTGCAGGTTGTCGTTAATGCTAAGTCACAATATTGTAACAATAAATCAGGTTCAAGTACATTGCTGGATGTCTGTGGTTGCTATATGAATTCAGTGGATCCAATCGGGACATTTTCTTTCTTGTTTATGTAAAGGCTAGATTTTCACTTGGACAATGTGTTATGCTAGTTAGAATAACTGTTTCTTATTTGTATTGTTATTAAGAAATAGACATGAATAAATCACTTTATTTTAGCTTCTCTTACATAATTTTGTTCTCATACTCAGCGATCAAGATGATGGTCACCATGTTTCACGTTCAGCAGCAGATATGCGTGATGTTTTTGGTTATTCTGATGAGGAAGAACAACCGGAATATGCTGCTCAGCATAGTCCAGAACAAAGTGCAGGTGTAAGTACAAAGATGTTCAATTCATGACAGAAACATTATATTCAATCATAGTGTGGACATGATGAAGAATAAGGATTGTTAACACTGTTGTTCAAAAATGTTTCTTATAGGATGGTGTCTAGACTCTAGAGTAATTGGAATTTGGAACTGTTTGGCTAGCACTCTCATTGATATATCTTATTTCTTTGTCACTGTACTAATCTTCATTGCTAAACTGAATGGTATAAATAAGTTTATCGAAATTGATCTCTTTATTAATTTTCAGAGGGCTGCTTCAGAGGAGGGAGGAAGTGAACAAAGAGGATTACGTCCAGAAGATATAATACCTGATGAAGAGGATCAGTATGAATCAGAAGAAGAGCAGCAATTCGAGCAAAGGCAAAAGGAGAAACCAGTAGGTCCTCCTTTAGAGTTGGAGTTTCCATTACGGCCACCTCCAGGCCAATCAGATAAGGTATATTGCCAGAAATGTTTTATAAGGCTTAAATTCTACCTAATCAAGATTTTTATGTTTTGTGTAACATGGATCCACTTTTATTCTCTCATGCTTGGAAATTCAAAAAGTATGCTACCTACTGACATGGAAAACCTCCTATTGTGAATTTTTCATGTCTCCCATCTCCCTCCTGGTACAATGTAAGGACTTCCCCAAAAACATTGAACTCCTTTGTGACTTCTTGACGAGATCAGCCTGGAATAGTTAGTTGACTTTAGCCTCCCTTTAGAAGACAGCACAGTGTTGGAAATTCTTCTTTATCAGATACAGGTGCTCAACTACCTTGGAAATTAATTCATAGTCAATTCATAATCAATACCCTCCTCCTGTGAAAACCCCTTAGCCACGAAGCACGCCTTGTACTTCTCCACACTTTTGTCTGTTGCATGCTTCACCTTGTAGATCCACCTGGATCCCACCACCTTCTTGCCTTCAAGTCTCGACACAATTTCCCATACTTGGTTCATCATGATTGAGTCGTACTTGTCAACCATGGCCTCTTGCCACACGTAATGTTGTGCAGCTTCCTTGAAACTAGAAGGTTCATAGTTAATCAACTTTGTCATCAGTGCCATATAACTGAGTCTCTCTGGTGGTACACTCTGTCTAAAAGATCTCTGTGGAAGATCCACTTTCCTGGAATCCTGAAATGTGGACTTGAACCAATTAGGCTTGGCCTAGTGTCTACCTGCTACGGTTGCTGGATGTCAGTCTCCTGCTGCTGCTCATCCTCCCTATCAAAGATAGGAGGATCTTGTCCACTTGACTCTCTCTGACTACTAGAACCTGTGCCCCATGTTTGTACCTGTAATTGTACATCTGGCTCCTCCAACTTGTGTTGAATTTTTAGCATTAGTATAAATACTTAAAAATTTGCGGATCTACTTAAATAACAAATGACAAGTGCAGTAAAAATCACATTCATCACATCAACACAATAGACAAGAGTTTTTCATTGGGGAAACCTTCAAAGGACAAAAACCCCAAAAATCATTAGTAGCTCATCTCGTAAATGAGATGACTTAGAAAATTCTTCAAAAGGTATCTCAAGCCTAATCTGGGTCAAACCACAGTTTACAGTCAAATTTTCTCAGCAAAATTCAGAACAAGGGTTTCAAACCCTAGGTACCCAAATTTCCAAATCTGCCTGGAAATAATCAAGACTGTCCAATAACAGTCTGCCCAATTAATTTTCAAATCTGCCCAAAAAAAATTTGACAGGCTGCCCGAATTTAATAGCAGGCTGCCCAAAATTAATTTTTGCTTGCCCAGTCTTCTCGAAAACTGTCCAGACCGTAGATCTACCCGGAAATGGAATAGGGCCTGCCCGAAAATTTATCAGCCCTGCACAAATTGATTTTCTGCTGCCTGAATCTGTGTACCCTGTTGCCCGGATTGTCTCACCTGCTGCCCGTCCGTCTTTTCTTTTGCCCGAGGCCTGTAGTGCTGCCTGCAGCCCTGCTGCTTGCTGCTCGTGGCTTATTTTCTGCACGGGTTTGTTGTTGGGTAGCTCGGCCTGCTAGCCTTGCTAGCTCGCAACCCTTATGGGCCTGCTAGCAGGTTGCCCGAAGGGTGTGTCTCAGGCACAACCCTTCATGGGTCAGCTTGTCAGGTTGCCCGAGGGTTGGCCACAGGCCTAACCCTCATGGGTCTTTCTGTCAAGGCCTCCTGAGGGTTAGCCAAGTGCTGAACCCTTCACGGGTAGGCCTGTTAGAGCTGCCTGTGAGTGAAGAGGGGCACTTAAACCCTCACGCTGGCTGCTTGTGAACAAAGAAGAGGACAACTCGAGAAGAGAGAGGGTTGCCTATAAAACTCAGATCTGCTTGGTGATTGTCCAAGAAGATTTACCAGTTGCCTGAAGATGAATGGAGAGCTGCTCAAAGATAAGTGGTTGCCCTAGATCTGAAGATGGCTGCCCGGATCTGAACTTGGTTGAAGATGAGGGTTTGGTAAGATCCTTAAGACAAAAAAGATAAGAAACCCTAGCTTAGGGTTTGTCTTCAATGGAGGATGATGATGCCCTAGCTAGACTCATCCATGCTAGGGCACAATCACAAAGCTTTTTTCTTCAACCTTGAGCAACTGTACCTGTGAGAGCAAGTGTGTGTAATAATGAGAAGACTTGATCTTCTTTTATAGCCTTTAGTCACCTGTAAGTGGACCAAAATTTGAAAAGATAAAATAATATATTTTATTATTTTCCTAATTTCACTTTTACCTTCTTACCAAAAAGGTCTTTTATGTACTTTTGACTTTTACCAAAAGTCCTTATTTTTATATTTGACTTTCACTTGTGGTCTGTTTTTGTGGTCCAAAAGTCCTTTTGTATTTTTTACTTTTGACTTTAGCCTTTTTCCAAGTGCCCGTGTGGTCATTTCTTGTGGTCCTTTTGATTCCAAAAGTACATCATCATAAACCAAGAGAGTTACTAATGCTTTTACTTCACACTCTGTGTGACACCTAGATCTGGTATTAGGGTGACTTAACCAAGGGTAGCTAAGCCTTGGAGAAGTACACAAAGCCCATAGATCAAGGGTTAGAGTGTCACACATGTCTAGACCTAGTCTAGGGCTTACAGTGCCTTCCTGGTAGCAAACCAGGTGCCTCAACTATGGGCTGCATAATTTGACCCTAGGTCAAATACTTGGTAACAAACCAGGTGCCTCAGCCATGGGCTGCATAATTTGACCCTAGGTCAAATACTTGGTAACAGAGCAAGCGCCTCCATTCTCTCAGAGAATGGCTACTCAGAACTAAGCTGAGTCTACCAGTACTAGACTGGTTCACATCGTGGTCCCGGACCAAATGCCTACCATTCAACACTAGGTTGAGTCTACCTAGGGCAGAATTGGGTCTATATCATGGTCCCAAACCAGATATCTACCATTCTATAGAATGGTCACTCAACACTGGGTTGAGTCTTCAACAACTTGATCCCTGTGTCTTGTGCTGGCTACTGCTCTGCTGGTAAGTCCATAGATCTCTGCAATGCCCTGTCCTCATTGAACTGGACATCCCTACTCACAATTATCCTTTTGCGAGTAGGAATGCAAACTCTGTATGCCTTCGAAGTTTCGCTATAACCAACAAGTAACCCCTTCTCTCCAGAAGGGTCCAGCTTCTTCCTAGTGTCAGCATGAACATGACAATAGCAAACACTCCCAAATATGCGAATGTGACTCACATCTGGCTGAGTGCCTGTGAAGACCTCCTCGGGTGTCTTCCTCCCCAAAGCTGTGTGGGGACACCTGTTCTGAATGTACACTCCAATCCTGTATGCCTCGACCCAAAGGAATAGTGGTAATCCCTGATAAAATAGCATGGCCTTGGGTGCTCCTACCATAGTCCTGTTCTTCCGCGCTGCATATCCATTCTGTTGTGGGGTATGGGGCACAATGTGCTCCTTCTTGATCCCCTCTGCCGAACAATACTCTATGAACTCATTGGAGGTGTACTCACCCTCGTTGTTTGTCCTCAACACCTGAATCTTCTTTCCTGTTTGGTTCTTCATGGGAGTCTTGAACTCCCGGAACCTCTCAAAGACCTCTGACTTGGCCTTCAGGAAATAGATCTAGGGCTTCCGAGAATAGTCATCAATGAAGGTTACGTAGTAACTGTGACCACTGAAAGAATGGACACTCATAGGTTCGCATACATTCGAATGCACCAAGTCCAAGGGTTCCTTAGACTTGTGCTCACTCTGTGGGAAATTCGTCCTGATGTTCTTCCCCAAAGCACAACCCTTGCAGTGGTTATGCTTCTCCTTCTGTACTTCAGGAACTCCAATGACAACCTGTCTCAAGTGCTTCAGTGCTTCATGGTGTAAGTGTGCCATCCTGTTATGTCACAACTCACCCTGATTGTTGCTACTACTGACTAGAGCCTTTGCAGGCTCAAAGTGTAGTCTATACACTTTTTCGCTCTCGATGCCAATCACCCTATCCAAGCTCCTATCCGACCCCTTGGGCTTGATATACACTCTATGGTCTCGAAACTTCACTTGATATCCCTTGTCCTCCAGAGTGGAGACTGATATGAGGTTCTTGGTTAATCCTGGAATATATAACACATCAACAAAACTGAGGCGTTTGCCAGACTCCCTCTCAAATGAAACAGTGCCAACTCCCTGCACCTAATACCGTGCATCATCGCCCAACTTAACGTGGATCCCTGTTCCACCCTCTTGCAAGTCTCTGAAGAATCTCTTCTGTCCAGTCATGTGATTGGATGCTGCACTGTTGATATACCATATATTGCTCCCTGTGGTGCTTGCCATGCAAGCTATCAAGTAGAACTCCTCATCTAAGTTCCTGCTGAACTCATCCACCTGTGCAGATCCAACCATCTGAGTGTTACTCTTCTTCTTCTTGTCTGGGCACTAGGAGGCAAAGTGCCCCTGCTTGTGGCAGATAAAGCACTCGATCTTTGACACGTTAAGGTTCTTCTTACCATCTTTCTTCCTCTTTGCCTTACCCTTGTTCTTTCCTGTAAGGGCTACAACCTCCTCATCCACAATCTGTGGGGCATTGTTGAGTGAGCCTGATCCTTGACCCATGCGGGTCTCCTCTTGCACAAAGTCATCCCAGTCTCTAACAATCAGGGAGCTTCTCCCTAGCCACAACACCTTTGACAAAGGTGTCCCATGGCTTAGAGAAGCCATTGAGGGCTACTTGAACTAGCTCCTCATCCATTGTCTTAGAGCCAACAACTCCAAGCTCATCCTTGATCTGTGTGAGGCTTGTGAGAGAAGGCACCACTCCTCCCTTGGCCATCTTGGTGCTGTGCATCTTCTCTTGTAGCACCATCTTTCGGTTCTTGTTCTTGCTTTGGTACAAACTCTCCAAAGACGTCCACATTTCTGCTGTGGTTTTTTTCCCGGAAAGGTGAGGGACTATATAGTCTTTCACTCCATCCATGATAATCAACATGGCTCTAGAATCAATCTTCTTCTAAGCTACTAACTCTACCGGATCTATAGGCTTAACTTTCCTGGAGTCAATGTGCTCCTCTGCATCACTGAAATCTAGGATCCTTTCTTTCCATGTAAGAAAGTTTTGAGCCCCTTGGAGTCTATCCTCAGCTCTCAATTGCAAGGCCATACTGAAGTGTACCTGTCAAACCCTAGATCTCCAATCTTGGTTTGTGTCTTCAATAGATCTGCCCCTGATCTATCACTATTGCTGCAAATATCTCAGTGTTAGCTCACCAGAGCTTTGATACCATGTAAATTTTCCTTTAATATTCAAACTAGGGCCAAACATTGTATTCAAAATTTCTACTGATAACCACACATGAATATCTTTTACAAGTATGCAGCGAAATATAAAGTACTGAGAAATAAATCACATCACCACATTACAATATAGACACTATTATTTTGGGTATGGAAACCCTTGGAAAAACCCAAGATGGGAAAACCAGTGCAGTAGTTAGATATAGATTTTATTATGAGAAAATTTGGAATGTTTACAATCACTGCAAATTCACCCAAACCTGGCAAATGCAGCACCCCAGCAGAATCACTGGGCAAATCCCAGCTAAACCCCAACACCCTCATGCGTGAGTGTATGACCTAGCTGTACGGCCTCCCACACCTGCAGATCTGTATGACTGCATGACTGCTGTACGGAATCCGTACAGTTTGTACGTCAGCTGTACGGAATTCGTACGGCCTTGTATGGTCTCCCTTTGCAGCTGCTGCCTGTCGATCTGTGCGGGCTTCTGTTCTGTCTGGCATCTCGGTGATCCTGTTTGCTCACTCCTCCTTCCCAGCTAAATCCTCCACCTGACTTTCTCTCCCTATCTGTATCCGGTCTCTGTAGGAATACAAGTGTGTGTGTCCTCTCCATGAATTGACCTTTCTTTTATAACTTTAGGTAAAGTGAAAACCCTAATTCCACTTTCACTTAAAGTTAATAAATAATTAGATCACCTTAATTATTTTCCAAAGTAAATCTAGGAAAAATAATTAAATACAAATGGCTTCCTATTTTAAGTCTTCTGCTATTTTAACAACAACCCTATAACAGTCTGTGCCACTGTGTATGACTCAAGGGTCTTCAACAATACTCTCACTTTTACAGCTCTGGCGTTCACAACCCTGCTTTCTCAAACTTTACACTTTTCAGGTCTACATACACACAAAACTAAGTCTCACAGGATTGTCATAACAGATCTGCACTATAACCAACCTAGCTCACGCTGCTGCAAGACCTTCCTTGTTGCTGCTATTTTAACAACAACACTATAACAATCTGTGCCACTGTGTATGACTCAAGGGTCTTCAACAATACTCTCACTTTTACAGCTCTCACATTCACAACCCTGCTTTCTCAAACTTCACACTTCTCAGGTCTACATACACACAAAACTAAGTCTCACAGGACTGTCATAACAGATCTGCACTATAACCAACCTAGCTCACGCTGGTGCATGTATATTAACAGACTCAATTTGCTCACTGATCTTGGTATTGGACTTTATCCTCATATTAAGTTGTTAACAATTGATCCTGCTCTCAAAGGTGTGCTGGGAATGGCTATAACTGATTACATCTGTGTTATCTGTTGAGAATGGTGTAAGCTTGACTTTTGGCAATGACAATCATATTGTAATCATTATTGTATGTATTTATAGGGTTGGACAAGGCAGAGCTAATCAATGTTCATTTATTGTATTTCTAGGTTTGGTTAAATGGTTGACCTAGTCAATGTGGTCCTGTAACCTCTCTTGGGGAAAACACCCTACTCTTGAGTTGTGTATATATACAATACACAACTCCCATTTGTAATTTTAGATATCTTGTGATCATTTATTAATTCTTTATACAAGTGATTTAGCCTACAGGCATCATAAAGTGTTCTGCGCTATTGTTCATGGGTTATTTTTCTGTCTAGTTCATTTGCTTTTCATTATGTCTTTCCAGGACACTTGTGCTTTCTCTCTCTAGCTCACACGTGCTAGTTTATCTTTACATTAATACAAAATCAGTGTTTGCTAGTTGGTTCCATTCCATCCTTTCTCTCTCTTGTGAATGTTAACTCTTTTTGGCTGATGTGCTCAACTTGCCAATCAAGTTTGGGTTGGTTTAAAACTAGCCCAAACTGACTGCACCCTGCCAGCAGTGAAATGTTCCATCTTCAGTCTGCCTTATCTGCAAATGTCCAACTCAGATCCATGATGCAAATATCCAACACGTATTTCTGTGCTCCTGTTTTCACAACTAAATTCGTTTCTCTTTAACAACTACCCAATATACTATCATTCTTTTCTGATTTCTCATTATTTCCAACACTGATGAATTTTGTTCTTTTTTCCTGATTTTGTAGACCTCCTTTTGATGATCAATTGTTCTTCTATCCATATACCTCTTGTGTAGACATTGTAACTTGCAAAATCTTTGAGCTCCTTGTTGACTCCATTTTGAGATTGGCCTAGATTAGCTAAGGCTGGTTTCAACTGACCTTCAAAAGATAGCACCATTCCTTTGGTCTTCCTCTGCTTCCACATGAACCTCTTGTATTCTTTAACTGATTCATAAATAGAAAACCACCATGCCTTAGAACCATGGGTCCCCTCCCATATCTTTTTCTTCTGCTTATCGTCTTTGAATCCAACAACATAAAACCTAGATGTAGAGAATGATATCTTCATAAAGATTTTCCCAAGCCTTAAACAACCAAATCTCGATGCCTCTAATTGATGGCCAGAAACCATTAGCCCTGCACTATAGCTTTCCTAACTAGACGTTAAACTAGATCTCTCTATTTTTTGTTTGTTTGTCGTTCTATTCTTTTTGTCCAGATACTATCAAATACTTAAACTGAATCATAAGTTTCTATGCCATGTCTACAAAGTCTATGGATTTTCATATTTTTGCCTTCCTGTTTTCCTGTGAATATTCATAACTAGGAGAAAATTTTGCTTCACATTTAGCCTTGTAAATCCCATGGTTATTTGTTGGTTTTAGTCATGTGATTGTTGCCTCTATCTTTGCTTCATATTTTGAAGTGTTTTCCAAGCCTTTGTACTACATAATTGTTGAAAAACCCTCAGAATTCCTTATGCCTTTTCCCCTGATTCCATGTGGCCTTTGGCACCTCTGTTAAAGTTCAACTAGCGGACTTGAAGGGAAATATCACTCCAAGCTTGGTTGTGGATCTCGAGATGATTTCTTGAAGTCTGTTCTTTGACTGGCTGCTGCATGCATAAGTGTTCCTTCCATTCAATAGACTGTTTTGCAGTGAAGAGCAATTTCTGCAATGCGGGGAGCAAAACAATTGGAAAGCCAACGTATTTGGAGCCTTGAAGGCTTACAGATTTATATACCACAGTGAATTAACCTGTTAATATAATATGCTATTTGGTTTGTTCTCTGTGATATCTAAGATGAAGTCTACTGTAATTGAATGTATTTTGCCATGGTTGTGCTTAATTAGAGCTTGTAGCTGTGTTTCTTGATTTATTTCTAAACTCATTACACTGATTAGAGGCATAAGTGTTACCTCCATTCTTTCATTTTCCTTTGTTAATGTGGTTTTGTTGCGTTTTTTGAACGCTTTAATTGTCGATGATGATCCTCTCTGCCAAGTTTCTTGACTGTACATAGTCTGGTCTTTATAACCTTGCAGATGAATATTGTGCGAGTGTCGAATATTATGGGAATTGAACCAAAACCATTTGACCCCGAGACATTTGTTGAAGAGGAAACTTTTGAGACAGATGAATCTGGAGCTAAGAAACGTATTAGATTGGAGGATAATATAGTGCGATGGAGGAAGGTTCAGAATCGTAATGGTACCATTTCTGTAAGTATAATACTGCCTAATTTTTTCCATGAAAAAAAGTTAATTTGTTTTTTCAAAGGTGAAATCATATTGAATATTTTCTAAAAAAACTGAATATTACGATCTTCTGAGGCAATTTCTGCCCCTGCTTGTACATTTCCAGCAGCAAAAATTTCATTCAAGAATCAAAACATGCCTAAAACTAGGCCATTTACATAACAGATAAACAAAACTAAAATTCCATATGTACTGGAGTTTAAAGCTATTGAATATTTGCTGGGAAATTAAATTAAAGATTGGATCTTTCCAGGAATGGATGCTGCCTTCTTAATTTCTTGTTCAGACAATATTCCTTCCTGCAGATAAATTGCATTATAGGTTAAATGGATGCTTGTTCATTGAATTCTCTATTAATATGTGAGTGAAGGAAAATTCTGAAAACTTCTTTTTTTCCTTCGGGATGATGAGATCCTCTTCATGATTGGGTTCAGCACCAAATTTTTATTATGTTTTCTTCCTATTGCCCACTCTTATGATCAGTTTTGAATACCCCACAACCATGAGATAGCCAATTCCTGTTTCAGCTGCAATTTTTAGAAGCACCCACAAGGCATAAAGTTCAGCTCTATTATTTGTCTCTTGACCTGTTGCATATTTGAAAGTAATAAAATCTTTTTTAATTTTTTTTAATAAATTTCACCTTTTAATAAATTTTTCCTGCTCCTCACATACCTAAAGTTCCTTGACATATGCACCATTAAAAAAACCAGAAACCACAACTTTGTTTATATGTGGAGCATTCAATATACTAGCCTTTTTGACTTTTTCGGGCTTTGGTAATCCTCCATAGGCTCTTCTGGTTTGATGTTTCACCTTGTTAGCATTTTGTAGCTTGGAGGTACTCTCGCATCAGGTTCCTAGGTGCAAGAGTCCGAGGTGATGTGAAGTCTCATTTAATGTCATTAAGTGACTTTATTAATGTGCATTTATTAAAGTACCTTATTGATGCGACTTTATTATTTAAAAACTGAGTTGCACTTTATCATGTTATAAATGACTTTAAGTCATAAAGTGTACTTTTATAATATTTAGGGAAACGTGACTTTTTCGAAAAGAAAAGATATCGTGTATAGTTCACTTAGGAAACTTAAGTGAACTTGAGATTAGATCCATGCCATAGAGCTTGAGATCAAGATTTGATTTGAACCGTGGAATTCGAAAAGTCAAGTAATTTACCCTAATGAGGGAAATAAAAGAGAAATGAAACTTCAATTGCATGTATCCAAGAAGAGAATTTTTGGTGAGGGCACACTCCAAGAGAAGAGGAGAGGAAGAGGCATGAGTTCCAAGAAGGGGAAAGGAGTCTCCTTGACAGCAGGATTTTCAATGCAAGAGAGAGACACTAGAGTACACACATTCCTAGGTGAAGGCTGCTAGTGTTGGGCATGCTTTTCCAGAGAAGTTTGCTGCAGTAAATGAAGACAATGCAGAAGAGCTGGGGTGCACTTTTCAAGAGAATGGAGTGAGCATGCTTTCCAATGCATTGACTGGAGTATGCTGCTGTCTACATCATTCCCAGGAGGCTGTACTGTAGATTTGGCACTGAAATCAAGGGATGTACAGCTAAGTATTGGCACGGAAATCAAGGGATGTACAGCTAAGTATTGGCACAGAAATCGAGGCACATTTAATGCTATGATTTTGGCACAGTTTTCTAGGCTGTTTTATACACAGATTTCAAGGCTAACATTAGCAAGGGCAGGCCATACAGCTGACTGTACAGTGTTTGTGCTGTTAGCATTGAGCAAGTGTGGGTTTGGCACATTTCCCAAGGTGCTGGTGCAGTACTGTACACTGAAAGTAACTTTTGTGTTGTATCATTTATTTCTCAGTTTAATATAAATTCTCTTGCATGCTGGTTTTCCCCAGGGTCAAAGTTTGACCAAAATTTGTGTGTTGAAGTGCCTTTTATCACTGCCGTCATGAAATTCCTGTGTATTAAATTATTAATTAGTGGACAGTTTGCTTCTTTTATTATTTTTCTGCTGCTAAATTGCTATCAGAACAGTATATTAATTTACAGACACTATTCCTGTGTAATATGGTTTATATTCTGCCTGTAGTTGATGTTGAAAAACTGAGTTTAACTGATTGCTGGTTTAATGAACAATTTTATGAGTTTCACTTCAGCCGGTTTTGCATAGGCTTGAAGCTACTTATAAAAA
>LPNX010427886.1:182882-250368 GCA_001517045.1 Pseudotsuga menziesii
GATTAATACCAGAGGTTTTGAAAGTGTTTGACACAAGTTCTTTATGACTGGACTGAACTTATTATTTCTTTTAACACACCTGAATTGTAGGAATGTCTTTTCCTTGAAAAATCATATCCTTTCTGGCTAGCCACAGTCCTGACTCCCCACACCACAAAACATGGTAGATCCTTTTGGAAAACCAGTCTTATCCTTGTACGACCCTTCAAAACAGGCTAAAAGGGAATCCCCTTCCTATTCATTATTACTATTTGACAGTTTTACAGGTTACAGGAGCTCTTTTTGCTTATCTTATTTTGACCTGACCTTGACTGGAGTCTATTCCAAAACAGACAATTAACTGTACACGATTTGGATGTGGCTTTGATTAATTCAGTTATTTTTGAAAATAGTCGGTTCAGTCTGAGTGCTCTTGACAGATTTTTATATGGGTTTCTGCTCTTCGATATTTTCCCTGAAGAAATTTGACAAAAAAACAGACTTTTGTCAAACACTTAGTAAACCCAGATTTCAGACTTTAACTGTCATTAAGTAAAATACTTCACAAGCATAAAACCCAACAACCATGAAGCTGAAACACTGAAAAACTAAGTCTGTTGCAGCGAAAAAATAACATAAAACAACAGACTGATAAACCCATTCAACAACAGAAATTTTCGTCAATATGACCCTCGAAAAACCCCCTTTGGGGAAAACCAGTCCAAGAGAATTTTATTTCAGCATTTTTTAGGCAACTGCAGACACAAAGTCATGCCAAGGTTGAGAGAAACCATTCAAGGCAACTCTCACCAACTCTGCATCATCCACCTTCTCCCCAACAACACCAACTCATCACGAACCTGAGAAATTCGAGTTAGGTAAGAAGAAGCATTCTCGGTCTTGGTCATTTTGGTGTCCCTTGGTTTTTGCCTCAGAACCATCTTCTGGTTCTTATTTGAATTCTCGCATAAGCTAGTCAAGGCATCCCACATCTTAAATGCACGATCCTTACTTGAGAGGTGTGGGATAACATGGTCTTTTACTGCATCACGGATGATTTGTCTAGCGTTGATGTCCTTTTTGTTAAAGGTTGCTAGTGCTAGTGCATCAGTGGAAGCAAGAACTTGAATTGGATTCGCTTGTTTGCTATGCACCACTTTATCCCACAATTCATTTTCCTCCAAAATAAGCACTATCCTAGCCTTCCAGGGAACCAAATTCCTAGCTCCATCCAATCTAACCTCCATCTTCAAACTAGTAGCCATCAGAGAGTAAAAAAAATAATCCACCAATAGAACAAGAGTCTAATTCATCCCACCACCTGCAAGTCACATGCAGATAAGGTTTTCCAAGACACAAGTTGTTAAAAAAAATCAGCAATAACCCTTGCCCAACAACTCAACAATACTGCTACACCCACAATCAGCTGTAATAACACAGCCTCAACTTTGATACCATGTAGAAATTTGACAAAAAACTAGACTTTTGTCAAACACTTAGCTAAACCCAGATTTCAGACTGTAACTGTCATTAAGTAAAATACTTCACATGCATAAAACCCAACAACCATGACGCCGAAACACTGAAAATCTAAGTTTGTTGCAACAGAAAAATAAAATAAAACAACAGACTAATAAACCCATTCAACAACAGAAATTTTGGTCAATATGACCCAGGAAAAACCCCCTCTGGGGAAAACCAGTCCAAGAGAATTTTATTTCAAAAATTTTCAGGCAAAAATGTCAATTTACAGCAGCATTTAATACAACATTTAATGACTGTACCAGCACCTTGGGAAATATGCAGCACCTCGATTTGCATGCCCAGCTAGCAGTAGTCTGTACGGCCCCCACCACAGCAGCTCTCCTCGAAAATTGTGCCCAGCTCCTTGAACATCGTGCCCAACCAATCTGTACATCGTACGACCTCCTCGAAATGCGCATTGCAAGTACAACACGACACAACAGTATGGTACAACAGCCCGTACAGTATGGCCTAGCTGACAAAAATCTTGGGATGCATGCGCAGCTCCTTGGGATTTCTGCCCACTTGAGAGAAAAATTCTCTCCTCGGGATTCGTGCCCACTTGAGGAAAAAATAGCTCCCTCTCTCTCTGAAAATTAACCTAGCCAAAATGCTCACTCTTGGAAAATGCTTTCCTTGTCTTGCACACTACCCTAGGCACTCTCTTATATCTTGAAAGTGACTTTTCACCTTCCTCAATCCCTAAATCCAAAGGCCAAGATTTAATCTTGCCTTTACAAGATCAATGGTTGAGAAACTTTCCCTCAAAAATATGTTACATTTAATTTTAAGAAAGTCACCATTTACTTTATGAAATAAGTGCACTTTATTTCAAAAAGTCACTTTATAAAATTAAAACAAGGGAATACTTCATAAAAGGTCCCATTGCATAAGTGTCACTTTAAAACTTTCTAAAACACCATTACAAAGTAAAGTAGCCTAGCTAGTGCATTGTCACTTCCGCATACAAGACAAAACCATACGGAGTGCCTCTAGAGCTAAATAGCTAACATTCCCCAGGTTGTAATATCCGTAGCTGCAGCCATTGATGATACGGTAGCCGATTTTCTCTTGTAGTGCCCTCCCCCATGTCCATGTCTTCTTGAAACTAAAAAATATTTCCCAGAATTGACATTGCTATCGAGTAGCCATTGCCATCAAGGAATGCACATTTGTAGCTGGTGGAATCCTATAGCCACCACTGGAATTTAACAAAATTCTAGTTCCATGGGCTCTAACTTGTAGGGTGATGTAAGGTATTTGCAGGTCTGTTCTGGTAGGAGAAAGGTCTATTCCAATACAAGTCGGATCTGAACTACGTCGGCTTGAATATTCTAGTTAGCTCCAGAAGAACTCGAGTTTGATCCATGGAGGAGTTGTAGATTATAATTTTTCTGCAGGGTTATTTTGAATCGCTAGTGAGGGGCCATCAAATGAAGTAGCTTTAGCTTGATATGTTTGGCTCAATAGATGAAGCATTGAATGGTTGATATTGGTCTCCCTCAGGTATTCCTTTCTCCCCCTTTGTTGTTCCTTATACCCTACTTAGGACTACTCCTCTACACTATATCCTCCCCACTATGTTGCAGGAAACACCACCCCCCCACCTCCCCAGGCTATTTCCTGCTGGAAACTCGGAAACATGTACCGTACGGCATGGAAACGCGTTTCCAATACGGATGTGGTCCGAAAAGCCGTGTTTCCAAGAAAACTTTGCTTGGTTAATTAAAAATATCACCTTGTTCAGCAGTAATTGGTAGTATTAAATGGTATTATTAAATTCTTAAAGTAATAGTGACATTCTCCTTATCTTTCATTTTTTATCCTTCTACTTAAATTTTTAACATTACCATTAATTGTTTCAAGATGTTTGAGAGTGGTTCCAACTTCATCGAACATCATATGCAAAAAGTAGAATTTTAGAATGTTTGAGAGTGGTTCCAACTTCATCGAACAGCAGACTTAAAAGTTTCTAGGATTTCAGGATTACAAAGTTTCCATTAGTTTCTATCATGTATGAGGCTATGTAATTGACATTTAATCAAAGACATCAACCCTTGTATGTATCTTGATGTTGGTGGTGTTGATCATTGAACTCCTTTGTCATGACCTTAATATAGATGTACTCTTCACTTGAGCAAAATCACTTATCAAGCATGGGAAGTTTTTTCTACCTTATTTTAACGATTGGGTTAGGAAGTTTCATCAAAATTGTAGGGTGTTGAGCTAAGTCACCTGACACGGGGACACGGGCACGGGGATTCAAGTGTTCGACACGGGCACGGTGACCCCTGGAATCAGGACACGTTATATATATATATATATATATATATATATATATATATTACATATATTAAAAATATAGACATATAGATCCAAATTTTTACAAATATTCAATAGAAATCAAAATCAATGCACAATTAACATTAGTAATTACACATTTAAATCCTTCAAATTTTCTTCACCTGCACACCAAACACACTTTAGAACCCTCTCCACACTTGCAAATGATAAAAATAAAGTGAAAATTTTGATTTAAAGCAATTATGGGCGTTTTTTTAGTGGAAAAAGTGTCCTGTTTTCCGGACACGCACTGACAGTCCTCGGACACGCGTGTCCGAAAACAGGACATGCTGCAAAGACGTGTCGGACACGTTTTGTTAGCGTGTCCGTGTCCGACACGCGGACACGGGACACGCAGGCCCTTTTGGACGAATCCGGTTTCATAGGTGTTGAGTTGTTTACTAATGTCCTTGGAGAATCAACTTTGAGATTTGAGTTAGAAGCAAGGGCTAGAGCCCAGAGGAAGGAGGCATAGGGTGTTATTGATGAATAGGATCCCAATATAGGCAATGATTCGCCAACATGTATGATTTATGGTTTATGTTTTGCATTCACTTTTGTTTAAATGCCTTTGCTCATATATATATATATATATATATATATATATCGCGTTTCCCCGTTTCCAAAATTTTGTGGGGTCATGTTTCCAATGCGTCCCCATTTTGGAAACTCGTCTTGGTTTCCCTGATTCGTGCAACTTAGCCTCCCCACCTTACTTTTAACAGCAGGTTTTCCGTCTCCATCTCTCATAGGCACAAAGAAAGTGGTTCCCAATCAATCAACAAATAACAACCTACAACAGTTAGACAACAGGGTAAACAGACAATAACACATCAAATCCACTTCCAGCAGGGAGGGAAGAGCAAGTTAAGTGTTTATTTGAGCAGTTTCAGTCTTCTTACACATATTTTGATATTGAGAATTGACAATTTGTGGGATGAAGTTTGTGGCCTCATTAATTGGGTTTCAGAGGTAAAATCTGAGAACCTTATTCTTAATCAGCCAAGTGACATTCCATTATTGGCACGTAGACGTGAGCAAAATATAGTTCGACTTTAGGAAACTTAAGGGTAACTATTTTCAATTTGCTATAAGGTCCATGAAGGGTCTATTAGATGATTTCCTGTCTCTATAACAGCTTTTCTTCCACATATTTCCTGTTTATGATGATTATGTTAAAAAGTTAACCCCTTCTTAATAGGATCTGCAGATTTTTACAACTGTGTTGAAAACTATGACAAAATACTTTAGGATATAATGCGTGCATTCTGTAAATAGATTATATTCATATTTCAGGTTAAGAAACTGATTGAATAACAATTTATTCAAACATTTAGTACCCAATCCAAGTCACTACTGTTTGCTTCTTTTCACAATGCTCGAGGTTGGGACGCTGGAAGAACTAGACTTGGAGAACTCTTGGACACTCATGTACAATATGTAAAAGCGAAGATAACCCCAAGGGTGAGAAGAACACGAACAATAACTACAACATCAGACCTTTGAGATGTTGTATTTCTTGGTATATTGATATGTAGTGTTTGCTTGCTGTAACGTTGTTGCTGAAAAGACACTACTTAAATCAATAGAAACCCAAAATCAAATCGTATCATACAAACCCAGGTTTTGAGCTGCAATTTGTACAGATTAAGATTTTAATTCAGTATAATACAAAAAAAATGGATGGGAAAAATGACCATATTGTCCAATCATCAATATCCATGGTCATAACTAAAGATACATGTCCGGAACATGCCTGAAATTTTCCTGTATTGCCCCTGAAATCTGCTTGAAAATGGTACTGAAATATGTTCCAAATGTCTTGGATATGGCCAGCATGTCTCTGATTCCCCGATGAAGTCTCATACAGTTTGCGAACATTTCCTAAGGGTCCCCAAGTCCCCAAAACACCAAAATGACAGGTACAGGGCTTTTTTAAAGAGTCCTTGTGCAGCATAAGGAAAATTTTAAGGAGTGCTAGATGGAGGAAGAAAAATCCAACTTGCTCCTTTAGCATGTTAGAAATCATGAGGTACAGGATCTACAATGAATTCCCCAACAAATCCTAATCGAATAAACAAGCTGAAATTAACAGCGCTGCAAAACACTTTAAGACAGTGCAAAACAAGTAGAGTGAATTGTTGTAGGTGCTCTAGGTAAAAGAATAATTAAACACACTTGAATGTGATGATTGTAAAAATGAGGTATATGGCATATTTATAACACTCCTACTAGGGTTTGTGTGCTATCCCCAAGGAGGAGGCTAAGCTAGCCTTACCCTAAATTGTGATAAAGTATAATAAAATGTAATAATTCTGTAACTAGACACTACTACCCACAGGTCGGCTCATTAAGAGCCTCTACTACCCACAAAGTGGGTTGGCACATGGCCACAAGTGAAGATTAGCCAAAATATCCCAACAATTCAGGACTTAGAGGAGGAGACTTCCCTTCTCTTCCCTTCTCCTCTAGTTCTAGTGCTACTTGACATGCCCTTTCTGCTTTTGTACTTATTTCATTTTTCCTTCTTCATCAGTTGCCATATATTTGCTTATTGTTACTAGATTAAATCTAGGAGATAGCTATGACACCCCCAATTCATATTATATTAGTGTTACTCCTTAGTGTTGGTGACCTACTTTTGTGGTCATCTGTTAGACAAATAATATTATCTCATCGATCTGATCTTATTTAGATCCTGTCCATTTGGCTTTGGTTGCCAAGGGGGGGTTGTTAAAATTTAAGGGTTAGATGAGTTTTTAACACAAGTAATAAACTTAATGCATGAACATATAAACTCAGATTTACAATAGTGCTGCTTAATGAAATTTAAATTGTAATAAAACAAAACAACGTAATTTTAGTCTCTTTCAACTTAACACTCCATTTAGTCACTGTGTTAAAAGTGGTCCTCGAGAATCATCAAATGCTATGTATAGTAAACTAATAAATCTCAAATGCCATGTACAGTGAAATAAATCGCAAATGCCATGAATAGAGGATGACAAAGCTAAAGAATCATAAACATTATTTGGATCCACCTTATACTCAGATATATTTGAGTTTTATCTTGTCACCGAAGGGACAAGTCAATCTAGGTAAACACGTTATGTACCTTGAGAGAGATAGAGTTCAGGCAGAAGTAAGCAGACCTCAGATTCTTCAATCAAATTAGCAGTTCGGTCATACTGGCACACAATCACTTTGCTGATGGTGATTTTTACAGTTAAGTTGAAAGTAGCTCACATTGACCGGGAGTGAAATCACACTTTAGGACAAGTATGAGGTCACGCTAGTGTGTACACAACCAAGATAGGATAGAGACCGCAGGAAAGAGGAAAAATACGCTAGTGTGTACACAGTCACAGTGGAGGGAAGCATAAGTGTCATGGTGGAGGATCTCGCGGTCACAGTACGTAGGAGATAGATCTCACGTGAAGCTAGAATAAACCTGGAGCTAGCCCAGTCACCCGTGGAGCAGGAGAGACACGCAGATAGCCTCCGTGGAGGATTTGACAGACAGGATCGCAGTGAGGTAGCCGACAACAGAGTCGTGGTGGTGGATCCAACGGACAGGGTCACGGTGAAGCAACCGATGGTAGAGTCACTGTGAAGTAGCCGACAGTAGAGTCACGGTGAAGCAGCCGACAGACATGATTCACGAGGAAGATCCGAAAGGGTCCCATTAGAAGGAGTTGTGAGCACCTACAGTCCACTAAGAGGGGGGAGGGTGAATCTGTGGACTCAAGAGACTCTTTCCAAATTAACAACTTCGTAAAAGAATGAACTATACCTTTTGACTTTTGATAATTACTTCTTTTAGCAGTTTACTAAGATCTTTTTATCATGTTCAGTAAACAATCATATACACTGGCAAACATCAGTTTTCTTATAGAAAATAAAACTTATATTTATGTCAGAAATTTTACAAGAATTGTATGGAAGTGCTTCAACACTTTGAGAGGCTTACAACCTTTGGTTTATCAGCTTCAGCTGAAAGGGTGCTACAACACCCTAGGCAAGCTACAACTTGTCAAAGGACAAATATGTTCTTCCCTTGTTCCACCCAACCACCCTCAGAATACAAATGGAAAATAATAACTCTGTGAACAGTTCACAATTTCATACTTTATGAATGCCAAAAAAAAATAACACTGCTCCTTGCTTCTTCTGACTGCTGATCAAATTTGTGATCAACTCGCACTGCTCACAAGTTCGGATTGTGGCTGCTTAATGGAACTCTGATAAAACTGAATGAAGTGGTTTACCAACTGGGACTCCTTCACAGTCACCTTCAACCCTGTTCTTTACTTCAGCAGAAAGGAAAAATAGAAAACTTGGATCTGCCCACTACAGTCACCTTATGGCTCGGCTCTCTAGACTGTTCCTCGGCTATTGCTGTTGCTCGACCCCTTTAGACTGCTCCTTGGCCCTTCAGAATGCTCCTCAACCCCCCTGCTCCTCAACCACAGAGAAACTTCGCACCCTTCTCAATTTCTAATTTTGAATGAAGTGTCATAGGTTATTTATACTAGTTTCTCGTGAATTTTTACTGAACCGACCTGATATTATATTAATTTATTTTTATTTAATGTTTATCGAATCATCATAGGCAGTTGAGCTGACTTGCAAGGGTTTTTATTTCTTTTTATATATTTTTAAATGCAAAGCATGAGGGTTGCCGACTTAACATATGAGGGGCTGCTTGGTAACTCCGATGGCATGGGGGGTTGCTCAATGAGATGGAATCTAGCCACGTTCGATGGAGCTTAGATGCTTAGTTGACAAATGCCATTAAGGGCCATCAAACAAGGTCGAGGAAGAGCTAGAAAGAGTATGACGCAGATTCCAGTCTCGGTCAACACGTGCAGAGGAGAAACTCGAGTCACAAACAACAATGGTTAAAGTTAAGACATGCTGCGTGCAATGGAGTCGCAACCGACAACAGAGGTAAGACACACTAGAGAATGTCCATGCGTGCAAAGGAGTCGCGACCAACAACAGAGTGAAGTCACGCTAGAAAGATACACGCGGAGAGTGAAGTCGTAACTGACAACAGGCAAAAAACATATGTGAAGGTAAGTAATATAGTTTCCAAATCGATGATAACATGAAGGTTAACCTTATATATTTATAAGGTTTAGTCATAGTGGAAAAAATCGCTGATTATTTGATGATGTCTCGAAAAATCTCAATTTTTTATGTTTGCTGATTTTTCAGCCCGAAAAAATTGCTTTTTTTTCAAAAAATTGGCAAAAAATCAGGTAAAATCAGGAAAGATCGAGAAATAGGGGAAAAATCGGTAAGCAAATTTTGACCCTATTGAAGTACAAAATTTACATTTTTTAATGCTTGTCGCGGTCTGCCGATTTTTGTCGATGTTGCCGAGAAGATGTTTTTTGGACCCTTGTCGATTTTTTCCACTATGGGTTTAGTGGCGAGAAATTGGACTCACGTTACAATAGTGCCAAGGGTCCCAAATAAAACCAAGACATAAAGTGGTCCAATAAAATAAAATAAAATAAAACCATAAAGTAAGTTTAGTGGTTTTATATATAAAATGGTTCAAAGGGTAAACATTCCAAAAGATTTGTATAGAGGGTCAAAGGTCCTTTAATAAAACCATAAGGTAAAAACACTTAGGATAAAAATCCATGAAGTAGGAGTCATCATAATCAAAGGTACACACAAGTAAGAGTGTCAGGACCAAGTAAGGTAAAGGACCAAGTGTCAACCAAGAGGGTCACAACAACCCACATATCCACAGGATAAGGTGAACCATAACAGGTGGACAAACGACTCCTTTAGGACCCAACAAGACCAGTAAACTTTTCTCTCTTTCAAGGTACATAGTTTTATATATTTTGTCATCACTGTATAAGGGAAAGATCCAAATGAATGGTACACTCCTCAACACTGCTCCTAAGTTTTAGTTGCTAGGGACAACATCAAGGGGTGGCCAGTCCCTTGAGAAGCAACCTAGCAATAACCGATTAGGAGAGGGGACATCATTATCTTCCATTATTAAACAATGGCTTTTAGCCCTAGGCTGAGTTTCAGTCTCACACTGAATCATGTTGATTAACCCCTAGACCCTGACTGGGTCCTCCATTCTCTCGAAGAATGGTTCTCAGTACTAGTCTGAGCTTCAATCTCACACTGAAAGTTGATCAACTACTTGCAGGACTTACTTGGACATCACGTCCCTGGTCCCATACCAGAATATGTCTTTACCTCTATCTGTAGGATCTACTTAGACATTGCGTCCCTAGTCCTAGACCAGAATATCCTAGAGGCACATAGGGGCTTTGCCATGGCTTAAGTCATTGCATTCGGCGATTTTTCGCCTTGAAAATCGAAAATTGACGAATTTATGAGGTAGGTGAACTAATTCGATTATAATCAGTGATTTTAATCATGCGGTTAAACCTCAGTCCCTATCAAAACTTCCTCTGCGTCGTATATTCTACGAGTGAAGTCTTCTATTCTACTAGTGAAACTGTTGAGTGAAGTTGTCGATTCTCATCCTGATCCATGAGTGAAGACTAAACTCAGAACTGTGGAGGTTCTCGTCGTTCCGTGAGTCATAGGCTACCTTCGTTCCAGATCCGTGGAGGCTATTGTTGTTTCAGAACTGTTGCTGAAACTTGGGGGAAACGTTTACTCCCGACTCTAGTGACCAATCGCTCGAGCGCCGCATCCCAACTTCAAAGTTTGGGGTTCCGCTATAGTGCAGTGGTTTGGGGTCCTGCTAACGTTAGGGGTTCCGCTACAGTAGTAGTCATTCAGGGTTAGGGTATCGCTAAAGTTTGGGGTTTTTCTACTCCCAAATATATTAATATATTTATACGCTATAATCTCAATATATATATATATATATATATATACTTTGATACTATAGTATATAAATATATAAATATAAAATTCGCCAGTAAAGTTCTTTATATTAAATAATAAATAATTAATATAAACTTAGGTATTCTAAAAGTTATTATAATTAGATATTTTAACAATATATATATATATATATATATATCGAATTTAATGGCTAATTTTATCAACTTTTTTTTCGAATGCGACTTTTTTCGAATTTCATTATTGCCGAATTCAAACACGAATTTGAACCTGGTGATTTAGGCCATGTCATCAACCTGCTTGGTCCTAGACCAAGAACCCCAGTAGACTACTAGGGGCCCTAGGGTACCTTCTAGGGTCTTACTCTGCCCTAGTCAACTGACTAGGTACCGTCCTCTCTAAGAATGGGTCTCGCAGCTGCACCAACTTTAACACAAGTAACATCCTATCCATCTTGACCTCTTCCTTGATGGAGAGGTCTAACACCTTTGGAGGGACATATAAGTCACGAAATTTTTGAAAGTGATATTAGAAATATACATGTTGAAACTAAATAAAGTGATCATCAGAGTATGAATTTGTAGCTTTTCCAACTAATTATCCAAGTGAGCTTTTGTATGAATGCACTTTTTTTAACTCCACAATTTTCATCAGCTCTACCAAAGTCCTTTATTGTTTCTCACTCAAATGTTACTGTAGTTTATTCCTCCCTTATTATTATTCATTTTAAGTCTTAGTGAACTTTTTTGGGTTCATAAAATGTTCTATCCTCTTCTCCATCAATTGTCAATGGTTGGGGCAGAACTATCTGCTTGATGACATGAATTGCTTCTCTAATGACACAATGACAAGGATGATACAAGGGATGCTGAAGTTTGTCACTATGCCATTTTTACATGTTTTAGGATGACAAAATCACTTTGTAATCTATGGTAACTTCTTTCTTGTGAAATTCATGAAGACTAACTATTTAGTATACTATTTTTCAAAGCTATGCATTCTGTTGTGCTGCTTGACATTTCTGAATTTCCAGATGAAAATTATAATTTTATGTTTACGTATATAAACAAGGAATATATTCTTTTGTTGCAGGAAATTTTTGCTATATAATTTGAAATTTGTTCTTTATCTCGTTTTTCTTGGAAGTATTGGTATGTCAGGTAATGCGGGTTTGTTGATTATATTCAATCTATGTCAACTGCAGTATGAAAGCAATGCTCGCTTTGTGAGATGGTCAGATGGCAGTTTGCAATTGCTTATAGGGAATGAGGTGCTTGATCTAAATGTTCAAGATGCAAGGCATGATCAGGCTCATCTCTTTTTACGTCATGGAAAGGTATATCCTCTAGTGGCTTTTCTTGAAGTTTTTAGGTCTGATATATTTGCCCTGGTTTCCATTCTGAGAAAGGATTTCAATATAATGTCAATTCCTTCAGAATAAGGCTGTGGTTGCATGGATAGGAGGGTTTCATTCTAAATGTGACACAATTATTCTGCAGTGTATAGTTTTATGTTCAGTGTCTTATCTGTATCTAAGAAACAAAAGCATCTCTTTTCCATTAATTGGTATTTCGTAAGAGGCAATGAAATTAAAATTTATGTTAGAAAGTTTTAGGCATATAGTTGGTGTCTTGTTTTAGGCATATAGCTGAGCTTGTAAGGGTTTTGGCGGGGTGACAACCATTTTGACTGAATACTTTTATTTTGTACTGTTGTTTGACTTGCTTACTCAGGGAATCTTACAATCTCAAGGACGATTACTACATAAGATGAGATTTATGCCATCTTCTCTATCTTCAAAGTCACATCGGTTGTTGACTGCTCTTGTTGATTCTCGCCATAAGAAGAAGTATAAAGTTAAAAACGTCATTACGAACACTGATCCAGAAAGAGAGAAGGAGGAGAAAGAAAAGGTACCTGATTGACCCATATATTAGTAGAACAAGATATTTTTTTTTCTTAGGATGTGTATAAACTTTGTTAAATCTTTATTTGTTGCGAATATTAATTTTATAAATGCTGTGGAACTTGTATCAGAAAATTTTTAAGTTTATGTTTTCATTTATATTACAGAAAAATTTGGCGATTTTTCAAAAGAAAATAATTATAATTTATAGAAAATGAGGGAAATCTTTATTTTTGATTGGCAAATCATTGTGGAAAGCCAAACGGAAATATTAGCCACCGAAATTTTCTGTATATGCTATACATCAGATATGATATCTCATTTTCATTTTTCAAATTTGTACCATGCATAAAGAAAATGTAGTGCGGAACCCATTCTACTCCTAGAAGGAAAGGAAATATATAGAGTGATTATCAAAGTTTGAGCAATTATTATAAGGCAGGTGGGAAATTCTAATAGGGTTGACTTTTTCTATGGTAACTGAAAATGTTTTAAAATATGCAGGCCGTTGAACAAAGAATCCGAAGCAAGGAGGACCTTCATCGGAAGCAGGAGAAAATTAGTCGCAAGTATACACCTGCTCGGGAGAGGGAGCCCCAGCTTTCACCTGGATATTTGGAGGAAGCATTGGAAGAGGTGATATCATTCGACTTTTTCTTTATTACTTTGAAGGGTTTTAAAAGGTAGAAGCATATTGGGAGTGTTCTCAGCAAATGGATTTTCAGCAGATCTCCAGTTTGTAGTCTTCCAAATAGGAATAATGATTAGCTTCTATGCTTTTATTTTATCCTTTACAAGGGCAGGATTGTGTTGTATGCTGTGTATTTAGATAATATTGTATTTGTTAAAGCATTCAATTTAAGCCACTTTATATCAAACTTCACTCGTGCTTCTGATGCAGAAGAGTATTATTTTCATACAAATTCACATCTTATTCGCTTTTGCTGGCAGGAGTCCATAATTTGTAGGATTTGCAAACCTAGTTAATGAGAATCTCACTCTGACCTGTCTGTTGGATGTTTACTGTTTATGTTCCTCTTAGTAAGAATGTTTTATTATTCTGTGTACTTAGGAAGATGAAGCAGCTGGATATGCTGACAATCGCAAAGCAGTTCATTCCCGTCGCTTCCAAGAGGAATTAGAAGCAGAAGGGAGGGCTGAGAAAAGAATCATCAATGCCAAGAAGGTCTGTTGTCTTGTCATTTGTGTTTTAGAAATAATGTCTCAAATTCTCATAAGTCAGATCACAAACATCTTGTCTTACAAGAGCAACAAAGTAGATTCATGTGAAGGGGCAATGGTTGGCAATTAGCTTCCTTCTGATGCAGTCAAGTTTTGAATGCTTCTGCATATGGAGAACTGTAGTCTCAATCACAGGCATCTCAGTTTTTCATGAGTCCATTTTGTAATAGTTTATCATGTTTGTAGATATTGTGTAAAATTTACAACATTTTCCAAGATTTTTACAACATATTTTTCTTTTTCTTTTTCTTTTTTAGCAGCAACTACCCCCAAGAGAACATGCCCCCAAATATGCAAAGGATAGACGCCCTATGCGACCTTCGAGACGAGAGTCTGAGGAAGCTTTCTCAGAGGAGAGTGACGGTGAAGCATCTGAATATGAGAGTGAGGGCCTTGAAGATGAGGAGCCTGGAGAAGATGTTGAAGAGCAGGAGCCCGAAGAAGAAGAGCCTGAGGAAGAGGAAGAAGAGGAGGAAGAAGTGCAGGAGGATGAGGAGGAATCGGAGGTAAGAAAATTTTCTTTCCACTTCATTATGCCTTCCCCTTTTGGAAGGGGAGCTTGTTTCTTGTTACAAAGCATGGATTGGATTCAAGTACAATGTTGTACATTGGCTTTTAATTCTTAATTTTTAAAAACTGATAAGACATGATATCATCATTTCCATTCAGTTCTAAAACTAAAGCATTTCTCGAGTTTGTATTCTGTTGATATGGTTGTAGCACAGTGCAATATATCTATGCTTACAGTAATTCATAGGAAGTTTGGATTCAATTGTGCTCCATAGGAAGAAGAACAGGGAGGAGGTAGAAACAGAAAAAGACACATGAGGGAGGAATCTCATTTTGAGGAGTCTCCTCCAAGAAAACCTGCTCAGCGCCGAAGAGTTGTAGTTAGCGAGAGTGATGAGGACTAAATGAAGTAATCTGGCAAAATGCTAGAAAATATATAGGTAATGTGTTAAATTTGGACTTTTTCCTCATTATTGCATGCAGTATACCATGATAAATTAAGATGTACTGTTGTTGGTTTTTACGTATGAAAAATACAGTCCTCAATTCTTATAAGCATATTCAGGTTCCTATCTAAACAAGTGATTTTTTTATCCATTGGAATTAATGCTTAATGCTTAGAGAACTCTGGTATTTTCAGGTTTGGAAGAATGTAAAAGCAAGCATTTTATTTTCAGGAAATGCATCATATAATTCATTATAAACAGTAAAAGATAAAGATATTTGAAGAATGATACATTGTCGAGCCAAAGCGTGATCTCAGATTTCCTTCCAGTACATGAGCGAGGATAATGATTAATCTCATGATAATCTACATCTTTTCTAAAAATGCCAATCCTGCAGAAAGTTGTACATTTGAATCTGATCTAAAAGCTGCAGCTTCTTCAAAATGGAATGGATTAGTCACCCCATGAACATTGTTGTTTCTATAGCAAATATATGCCCCTAACTGTGATCACATCCCAGATGCTTCTGCCTGCATGTGGAACCGTTTATTTGTCTTCACAAAAGACCCCTTTCTAAGGAGGAGGGGCAACAAAACGTGTACTGTAATCAGTAGCGCCCCATTCCCAAAATTTTCTGGAAACCATGCATTTTTGTGACAAATCACATAGCAATCATATGTAAGACCACACTAATGTGACCTATCCTTAACTGCTAAATTATCGCGGAGGGCCAACCTCAGCAAACTTATGTTTTTTTACAGTATTAAATAGGGCTTTTTATGAAATAGTAATGAGCTAAAGCTGAACTAGGACAAATCGGTTTCTTTAGTATTGTGTTTTTTTGAATTTTTGTAGAGCTATATTCCTATTTATAGTTAATACTTACGTGTGGCAAATAGGTAGTGTTTGTGGAATTATCATCTTAAACGATATTACTATCTTATATGAAGAGTAGACGCTTTTTTTTCCTAAATAAAGATGAGGGTTGATAGTTTGATTCTATTGGAAGATTATATGAGATGTGAATGATTCTCTTGTACATATCTTGATAAAAGTTTAAACGATTGATTGATATGAAACGATATTTAAACAATTAATAGATGTGTATTTCACATGGGAAGAACTTTTATTCTATATAATTTTCTCCATAGAGGGAGTCTATTTGGAGGTATAATATAATATATTAACTTTTTTGCAGATACCATGATCGTAGCTGTTCCTTCTGGAATCTAAATCATTAATAACACTTCTGACATTTGTTGATCTGAGCAACCAGAGGAATGTTCTTGTCCATACTCCTGGACGTAGCATTGTGTCTTGATGAAAGGTCTGCAGGTAATCAGGGGATGGTCTGAGGAATTGTTATACGTGTTGGGTCATCGGAATGGAACATTTGGGCCAATGTTCTTAAATTAACATTATAATATGCTTGCTGTCGAACATAATATGCATTAGTGACATTTCAATTTCACGTTGTAAAGTATTTTTCCAGGTAAATAAAAGTGCATTTTTCAAGCTTTACAGCTCGTTTATCAGAGTTTTGGATTTAGAGGATTTTGCGCTTCCTTTACATGTATTTGTGTTGTATTTCTAGGAATTTTACCCATGGGCCATGAACTTGCCATGCTGTCTGTACTAATCATTCTAAGTTTGTCGAGCACAAGCAAATGATTTCAATTTCTATGATGATTACATGGGTACCTCACAACCCATCTTAAAATCCAAGATCAAAGCTCAATAGCCATTTATGTACATTTTGGTATTTTCCTGTCCGCGCCCTCAAAAGTGATCCTTATAAATTGTCGTTCGTCTCTTTCTTTGGTAACTTGCTTTAGAGTTTTTTGATCGATTTTTGCATGGAATTCTCCATTAAAACTTTTATGAAATCAAATTTCAGATGTCATACTCGTTTATTTTCATAATTATTGCTGAAGTAAACGAGGGCGTGATGGTTGTGCTGTAATTTCAATAGTTTTTGCAATGTTTAGATAATATCAAAGTTCGGCGGGGAAGTTGCAAGTGTTAACTATTTGTACCCTAAAGGATAATTAATAACTTTTTGTACATGTAAGATTCTTGTCCTTGGCTCTTAAATATTAAGCCTTCTTTGACTTCGTAGGGGGTGGATTATTGGTCAATCTAGTAGGTAGTACATATTGGACATCCAATGATTTTCTCACAAGCTTTAGCTACACATCACTTTTCTACTTTTTTTTCAAGAAGAAAAAAGCCTGTCCTTGTTATTCCAAAATGAATCAAAGGGCATCAGTACATTCGACCCATCATCAGGGCACATAACATGGCAGCCCGCCAGAGTTTCCAGGCAGGGGGAAAGGCACAACAGCGATAAGATAAGATCCCATCAGAAAACTGTCTAATCATAAAATGGAGACTGTCTATTCATTCACATCAACCGAGAGCCAAGAGGCTCTGAACAGCGTTCTAAAGAGAACACTATGTCTATTAATAACAGCTGTAAGTAGGGTGATTAAAACCTCCAGCAAAGCTCAAAAGCGCTAAAGCATCAAATACAGCTATAAGAAGGGTAAAAAATCCTTTAAGCAAGCTCATAAAAGCTGAAAAAAGTCTTGAGAAACCAGAAAATTCTCAATATATTCCATCATACAGCCTTTGCCCTGAGTAAAGGAGAGTGTCTTTTTAGAAAGACGGTCAGCTATCCTGTTGTGCTCTCGATAGATGTGAGTGAAAGACAAATCCTGGAAGCTACAAATTAGCTTTTTCGTCTCCCTGCACCAATGAACAAGTTCAGGTGGGGAGAGAGCAGTCGATCCCTTAGCCCAATTAATGATTACTAATTAATCACCATACACGCGGGCTAGGGGGATCCCCATCATATGGGAGGAGAGCAAGAGTGCCCATAGGCTGAGCAGCTCCGCTTTGGTGTTAACATCACTTTTCTACTTACAGTATATAACCAGCTCTTGCACACTAGATGGGATCGTCTAGATAACCCAAGGGATGGGAGGTTCGACAATATCCATGCGAATTATGACGTAATGAAGATTTTCTCCTTTTAGTTATGTAATAAACAAAATAATATAATTTACAAATATCAAATAAACATTAAACATATAGATAATAATTAATTATTAATTATTTTAAGGGACTTTCTTTTACGAACTGTCGAGAACTGTCAACGCACAAGTGAGTTTAGGAGTTACATTAATATGACACTTTTATTCTATTGTAATCATATTTTATTTCATACCATTATCATATTATATTCTATTCTTATTCAATGGATTATTTAGTATGTTGCATTGGCCTCGGTCCCTGTTTTCGGGAGGGCTTGAGCGCACCCCCAATTTTTTAAGGGATGGTAGGTTAGGGACAACAATTATCTTCCAAATGGAAAATATCCATCATTCAAGAAGAATGATCATGGACGGTCCTTGTTGGACTTACATTCAATGCTTCTCATACATGAAGATCATAAAAAAGGAAGAACTGTTCCCAATATTACATCCAAAGATTCATTATGCTTGCATGAAAGTACATTACAGTAGCATGAGATTACTACATTCTTTCGCTCCAAAAATGATTTCTTTATGTTTTTAATGATGACCTACTTGAACCTCTTCTATCTCTGTCTGATCTGGCACCAAAAGCAATGCCATTTTTGATAATTGATCTGCGTCTGTGTTCAATCCCTTATAAACATTTGTTATGGAGAGGGAAGAAAAAGAGTCCAAGAGTCTTCTGATGGCTCTATGGAGTTGTTGAAGATGTGGTGCTTTAATCTGGATTTTATTGTTGATCCAATCAACAACCATTTTAGAGACTCCATATATGTGAAGACTAGTTAAATTTTTTCTTACAACCAAATGCAATACTGAATGAATGGTTGCGAGCTTCGCTATATTGTTTGTACAATGTCTAGGAGCGAATTTGATCTGGATTTTGTGAGTCTCTGTAAGGTAAAGGACACCCCTAGATCCTCCCAAAGGAGGATCTCCTTGGCTTGCGCCATCCAAATAGGCCCAAGGAGTATTCTTGTTGATGATCGGTGGTTCCAGGATCCAAGAGTAAAGTATTTTTTCCTTTGTTTTGTGCTCCTTATTTTTTCCTTTGTTTTGTGCTCCTTATTTTTTCCTTTGCTTTGTGCTCCTTTGTCCACTGCACACCAAGGGCCGTTGTCACCTCTTGTGGAATAAGGTTGTTTTGGAAAATGACTAAGTTGCGAGCCCACCAAATTCCATAAATGAAAGAGGATGGGAAGGCATTGAGATAACGTACCGAGCAGTCTGTCCACCAAAAATGACATTTCTGTTCTAGAGAAGATCCTTCATTAGTTCCTTGAGATTTTAGCTCTTTAGTGTCTGTCTTCCATATGGCCTCTACATAATGACACAAAACAAACAAGTGGGAGCCCGTTTCCTCATTTGAATAACATAAAACGCACAAGCTTGGTCCTTGCCATCCTCTTTTTATGAGATTTTCCCAGGTAAATAGTATGTAACTCAGAGCTAGCCATAATGTGATCTTGGCCTTTAGAGAGCCTACATTCTTCCAAACAGAGTACCACCATTGTTCTCTTTCTCTTGTAAAAGGTTCCAAGGCCAAATTCTGATAACTGAGCTTCGTCGTGTACTCCTCTGTTGATGTGTTTTTCGACTAGATTAATCTATCATTGGCATCATTTTCTATATGAATGAAAGAGGTTTGCAGCAGTGGTGAATGCACTCCATTCATCGTTTGAACTGCCTTCTAATCCTTGGTCTTTTGCACTCTTCCAAACTGTTTTTCCTTCTGCTATTGAAGTCTGAGAGCTTGCTTCATAAATGTTGGTTATTTTGAGTCTTTGAGTTTCTCGGTTGTGTCACAAGGGAGCTTGTATCCATCCCCAACACCTATCCACGAGTCCTCTCCTAATCAGACTTCCTTCCGATTCCCAATAGACCATGCCAACCATTTTCCAATCAGAGGAAAGGAGAGGACAAAAGCTTTCCATCCTATGGATCCATTTTTGTATGTCTTTTCCGGATTCCTTATCCAATCTAAAATGGAAGAGTTTGGGCAATATTTCGCTATCATCACTTCGCTATCATCACTTTCCCCCATAATTAACTTGGGTTTTGGATCAGCCTCCACAGAGACTTTGATGCCAGAGATTAGCAAAAAAGGAAGGGGTTTTTAATTCCCCAACCTCCAAGCTTTTTTAGGTTAGCCATCGTTTGCCATTTGACCAACATAATGCCATCCGCTTGTTTGCTTGCAGTACATAAAAACAAGAACTTGCGTATTTTGTGTAGGATTCCTTTGTGGATATAGGCTATTGAAGCCCAGTAAATGAGGATACTCTGAATAACCGCTTCGAGGAGGACCAATCTTCCTCTTCTTGATAGAAACATGTTCGTCGAACAACCAATACGTCCTATATTTTTGTACGGCCATAGCCAATTAACCTACTCAGAGCATCTCCTATCAAAAGGAAGAGCAAAGGGGAAAGCAATCACCCTTGCCTTAATCCTTTGGAAGGCCTGAAAAAGCTTGAGGGGGATCCATTAATTAGTAGTACCACAAAGGAGACGGTCTGTATACAACCCATTATCCAGTTAACTTTGCTCACTTTGACTCTAATCTGCAACAAAAACAATCTCAGGAAGGTCCAACTCACCTTGCCATAGGTTTTAGACAGGTCTAGTTTCAGAATGAATGCTTTGCTTTTGTTCTTATTAATGGAGCGGATTGCTTCCTGCGCCAGGGATACTGCATCATGGATCTATCGGTTGAAAAGGAACCCAAACCATTCCTTAGAAACAATCCTGCTGAGAATTGGCTTCAGGCGCTGAGTTATGATTTTAGCTATGATTTTGTATACTACATTGCAACACGAAATTGGCCTGAAGTCCTCGAAGGATGAAGACTTTTTTTTAGGGATTAGGGCTAAAAATGTTGTATTAAGTGCTCCTAGCACCTTCTCTGCTCTTTGAGATTCTCTTATTACCTTCAACAAATCAAGTTTTAATAAATCATAAAATCTTTGATAAAATCAAGGATGATTTTAAGGAGCTATACTTATTTAAAAGTGTATAAATGTTGACGAATATTATCAATTCTTAAAACACTAACTATAAAATGATTGGCGATATTTTTCAAAATATATTTTAATTACCAAGGATTTTATATCGTTTATATAATAATTTGGCGATTTTTAGGGTGAAAAAATTTTATTCCATCAAAATTGGGTGAAACAGGGCTACAAAAAATGCAAAATGACGAATCTTTTTGGGGAGAAAAACATGAAAAATAGCCCATTGGGCTAAAATTCGCCCCTAAAATTATCCCTGGATAAAATTCTATTGTGAATCCATCAGGCCTGGGCTCTTACCTTTTTGTAAGGAGTGAACTATCTTTTCCAACTCTTCTTTCGATACCTCCTCTGTCAGGGTCTTATTCATCTCGTCATTTGCCATATTGAGAAACAGTCTCAAGACTTTTAAAATCTCATGTATTGGGCTTCCTTCTCGATCAGTGAAGAGTTTTTTATAAAAACCCTTACCAACCTCTGCCTTTTCCTTAAACAAATTTTCCATGTTTCCATTTTCATCATTGATTATCGAAATTTTGTTAACATTTCTTCTATGTGAGGCAAATCTGTGAAAAAATTTGGTATTGTTGTCACCTTCCTTTTTAACCTCCAAAGCTGTTCTTCTTTTGTAAGTAAATCTCCCCGTTTTAATTCACATTCTCTTACAACTTGTAGTTCCTCCTCTGTGCACGTTCCAGAGCTATTGGGATTGTAAAGTGTCTTCAATTAGCCTCCACTTCCTTTAGCTGACCCTGTTGTCTAGCAGTGTAAACCTTTGCCCATTTCTTTGACTCCTTTGTTTTTATAATATTTTCCGAAAACTATTTTATAAAGGAGTTGGTGGAATTTTCATCTAAAGGAGTGTAAGGAGCCATGAAGGGTTGAATTTAAAGGGATGAGCAAGGATTTTCTCTCGTCTTTCCAACAATAGAAGAATTGGCAAATGATATGATAACCCACCAACCTCCACCCAAGTTTTTGTTGTGAGTGGCCTCGACATCAAGTGTTTTGATATCAAGAATCTATCCAGTGTTTTGGAGATTGCTTGCTCCCCACTTCTATTGTTCCTCCAGGTCGTTTCCAATTTTAAGGGTTGAACATCTACCAATCCTTTGGATTCAAAAAGGGCCAAGAAATAATTGCTTAAACTATCCAGTCTCCTTGACAAGCCCTAAATTTCTCTTTCAAATTAAGAAAGGTTCAAATCTTGATTTTCAATAATTCAGGGCTCGAGGCAGTTAACAGTGCCCCTGAGTGACTATCAAAACTCATGTAAGCAAATGACCAGTTTTTAAGCCAAGGTACTAAGACTTCAATCACTTTGGTTCCTTCCATCATCGTTTCTTGTAAGAGGATGATCGAGGGTTTTATACTAGTGATCATCCTTTTGAGGGCTTTTAATTTCAAGGAGCTCCCTCACCCTCTAACGTTGAAAGAAAGGCATAGCATTAGGGAACCCTTGATTGGGCTAGCCTTGCTCTAAGGGCCCTTTTTATTGTTTCATGTTTCCCAGCTTTGACCTCTCCGCTCGGGTTTTGGCTTTTGAAATTTGTTATTTCCTACCAAGGATTACCTTTGGCATCGTATCTAGGGCCAACCCTCCCTTTGATGCTAGCTCCTCTCCTCCCATTATAGTCGTTTTGGATCTTGTATTATAAATTTGTTTGCTTTACCCAAGAGGGGGGTTCTTTAATCTCCTTTTGGGACATCGCCACATCACTAGGGGCCTTTTCTGGGCTCACACAATTGTCCTCCTTCCCCTGTTCTGTTACAAGTGGCATAGTTCCAGTTTTTATGGGACTTCAAACTAGTCCTTCCTTTACCCCATTATTATGCGTGGCAGAAGGATCATCATCAAGTACCCGAGCATTCAAATCAGTGATATAAGGGAGTGTTTCGAAAGAGGGTTCGTTCTTACCAGTTTTGGGTTTCATATCCTTCCCTGTATTCGCTTCAAGCTGTGACCCACCACCTTTCCCTTTTCCCACATAGAGCCAATCGTCCACACATTTATGGTATGTCTTTTTCACCCATACTTTCTTATGCCGAACATGGCTCTCAGAAGTTTTAGGACAATCCTTTATTATGTGCCTGACCTGTCTGCATGCAAAACACTGGAAGGGGATCTTCTAACAATCCAAGTGCTGTTTCCATGTGCTATCATGTAGTTCCAACAGGATTTCTTTGTACAATCCATCCCTTAAATCCACCTCTACCATAATTTTCGCACATCTCCTGTCCACCTTTTGTTCCCAGTTATCTTCTAGAGAGACAAACCTACCAATTCTTTAACCAATTGCCACCAGTGTCTCTTTCTACCAGAACAACATCGAGAGTCTAGGCAAGATGGCCCAGACTTGTTGAACATTATGCGGTTTTCTGTCTGCTTCGAGATCAACCTGCCACCTTTTTCAATATCACCCCTGAGGGTCCCCATTTCCATGAATTATCCATCAACTTTTGTCTGTCTTCTTTCGTTTACTTCCATGAGATTTTTACTCCAAAAAAATAAAAAATAAAATGTAAGATATCAAATATGAAATACCTGTACAGTGTGTTGTGGTTGAGAGGGGCAAACTCATTGTGAGTGTGAGCCTGTGTTGGGCCATGAACTCAAACTTTGAGCATGTCTTGAGAACCTATGATTTGAGAGGGGGATGTGATCTATGGTCTTTAAGTTGAGAGGGGTACGCATGGGATTGTAGGCACGAGAGCCACATATATGGCAGTCCACATGGGACTATAGATGGGAGCCGACCTAGAAAGTAGCGGTGCACAAAGTGATGGGTAAAACCATAGAGCATAGAGTTATGTAGGGGTTGGAATGTTGGAGTGAGTGGTGGGTGCAATGGGTTGGAGTGTAGGTTAGGAATGTAGGATAGAGAAGAGAGAATGGGAGGGGGCTAGGGTTAGAGGAATATGGGAGGGTTAGGTTAGGTTTTTAATTAATTTTTTTTTGTTTTTTTATAAATTTTAATTGTGCAGGTTTAGGGATGTCTAAGAGTCCCTGATAGGTTGAGGGATGTTCCTGAGAAGTCCCCAAGTCCCTAACGGAGTCCTCGATGAGTTGGGGACGTTTCAGAGGAGTTCCAAAGTCCTCATAATGTGGGAATGCAAGAAATTTTGGGGGGGACGGGTCCCTGTGCAACATAGATTATTTATTTTATCTTAGTAACAAAGTTTGTTCGTTTCATATTTCAAGATAGTGTTAAAGCATTTTTGTAGCTTTATCCATCCATAGTGTGGGCTTATGTATGTGTTGTTACAAGTAACATATTAGGAGCTCCAACTCAATAGTCTTCTCAATGATTGGGATACATAAGTGGTATTGTTACCCAATCTGTTACATGTATAAGTATGGGATATATGAGACATTTCGGAGGTGATTTAAGTATCTTTTTGTTTGATGTTTCTGCCTGAGAAACAATTTGACAATTAGAGCAGATTATATAAAGGCATTTTGCCTCTGCTCACAACGTTTCATTATATTATAATGAAACATGACATGTTTTCTGAGGATTTTTTTGTTTGTTGAGTGGATGTTAATGATTAGATTTCATCAAAGTTTTGTAATTACCCTTGAACACAAAACTTGAAATTAATGGATAGTTATAAAGGACGATAAAAAACCTAGTCAAATTTTACAATCGAAGTATCAACTTATATGTTATGCATGATGCTACTGTATGTAGGATGTTGAATAATTGAGATTGTAGGATGAGTAGATGAATGGAGTTACTATTGTAGGACGACCTATTGTATTATTATATATAATATTGATTGGAGTAGAGATCGTATCTTTCAAGCCATAAGCTATGAGTGCATTGTGAGCTATAGAGTTATGGAAGGACTTTAATGCCATATAGTTTGATATTCTAAGACCCTTAAATATGAGTTCTATTTGTATATATGATTCAAGGGTTATTGTTTTTTTTCTTCGCGTGGTTCACAACCTCGATAGTTAGTGGTCAAGGCTTGTTACATCCACATTAATAATGCTTAGGGGGCCCACTTGAAGGGGCCTTTCCCTATTAGTTACAGTTTTGGGAGCCTAACCTTGAAGGACAGAGAGAATTGAACCTCTGACCTCGACTACTACAATCATGTACTAAGAAACTCCAACCAACTAAGCTACACCTCGGGGCTAATTCAAGAGTTATTGTTAACATATAAGTTTATCATTTTTTATGAGACTTGTGTATAAACATTAAAGAATCATAAATTAGTCGCATGTGGTTATGAATAAGATAATCTATTTTGAAAGGATGAAACTACATATTATTCTCCTTGTTGACAAATATGTTTAGTTGTTTTATTATAAAATGGCAAAAACTGAGATGAGCCTATATGGATTAATCTTTCATAATCTCTTTCTCAAAACATAAAAAATGATTTAAAACAAAACATATAATTATCAAACACGTCTTTTCAAACGTTTCGTAATGTCACAAAAAAATCCCTTCTCCTATTTAGAAGAGATAGTAACACTTATATTTATTACATGCCTCTTTTGTTTATAGTTTTGATTCACGTTACATCCATAGAAAACAAATAAATTATTTGTTTAAAAAATACAAAATCTCATTTTTGATATCTTCAAACAACATTATGCACGTGCTAACTTATTATTTCACAACTTTCTATTTCTATTGTCATAAGAAGAATAAAAAACAATATAATTACTGAAATGAAAATACCAAAAAGAAACAACAACATTATAAATGATGAAATAAAACATGTACATATGATTATGTCTTGTCATTATGTTAATTATGTTTATAGTTTGGCATGATAGCATTGTTGTTCTTAAGAATATAATTTGATTTAGGGTCGTCTTAATACAAACCACCAATCCTTATCCAACACATCCAGATAAAAAACACTTGGTTGTGATGTTTTGGGAAAACAAAAGCTCCTTAGTTTCATCACACATATTTCTAGAGTTGATACATATCAACCCACTATCATGATCTTCCTTTACATTATTTTGGTTGAAGGTGTCCCACCATTTGTACCTAAAAATAACACATTGGAAGGAAGAGAAGTCCACTTGGATGATCTCTTGTATCTTTCCGACGTAACATAACTTCTCCCCTATTAGGTTTTGATCGCAGTGGCTAGTACGACCAGATTGGTTGAATTCAACTTCCAGTCCACATTCTTCTATGATGTCTCCATCATCGAATTCTTTGGTGTGAAAATGATCCCCATATGCCCACATAGAAGGGAACAAGTGCACCTATAAAAAGTAAACAAATCATAGTGTCATATGGCTAATAATCCAACCATTAAAATATGAAATTTATATACAATTCGAATGTGCATTATGATGTTCAAAATGTACACATAAATTATTACCGAGTTGTTGCACCTGATCCTTATGTTTAGTGCATCCTCTTTTGCATGCATGTAACAATCAGATGCACCATATTTCTCTTTGACTTGGTTAGGATCCCAATTGTTGAGACATATCATTGGAATATTCTCTTTTAAATGATTAGAATAAGGCGTTCTTCTACCATTTAACCACATGAATTATAAGATTCCTATCATTGTCCCATTTTCTCCTCTTTTGTTCATACAACGCAACCCACGACTTTGTTGCCTCCATGTTGTAAAGAATGAATTTATTAATGACATCAATTTCTGAATTTGTTGATATATTCATGAAATCAAACCGACATATAATACGTATGAGATCAAAATATACATTATGAACTTCAATGTGAATATCATTAGAGAAAATTTGGGGCCTAAAACGGGCCTTATTAAAAATGTGCCATGGGCAAATGGACGATGAGTAAGATATCTCAAACCAATAGAATTTAAGTATTTTGGTTAACCATTATGGTTGAGTTGGGCAGTCGCTAACTCCATATAAACCTCATCTTGGTTAAGATTTGAAAAGTTCATCTCAAAATATAAAAAATTTACTTGAAATAATAAATATAAAATATTTTATAATATCACCACTTCCAAGTCCCTTAAACTTAAATTTAACATTAATAAAAATGACAATGGAATGATTTTGAAATATTAAAAGCATTTATATAATTCATATTTAAAACATGTATTTAATTTTAAATAAACTTGTCTTGAAATAGTAAATAAAAACATTTAGTATTTTTAATATTACTAGTTAATATCTCATTTTAAAAATTAAAAATATTTAATCACTACATTCCCTAATAATTAGAAGAGCAGTAATATAGAATAAAAGTAAAAAATAGAATTATAATATTATTAAAGAATACATTCTTAACCAATTAAAATGTATAACATATTAAAACATATATAACAATTTAAATATATTTAACTAGCATTAGAGGAAATTTCAACTCAAAACGAGCCTTCTAAAAAAAATTAATAAAATAATAGTTAAAATAATAAAATAATATTTATTAATTTTGGAGGAAGAAAAAAAAAAAAAAAACTAATTTTTTTGTTTGTATTTTCGGCATATATTCCCATGTTTTTACTCAAATTTCGATCGGGAGAGTTCGTTGGATGCGGAATTAAATTCTGAATCCAATGAGTACCCACTCGGCATACTTTTGACAGACCCCGCTACCCCAAAAACAAGAAATCCCTGAAAAAATGTGATGACGAAATTTGAGTAAAAACATGGAGAGATATGCCGAAAATACAAACAAAAGAAGTAGTTTTTTTTATGATACCTATCCCCAAATTTATATTAAAAAAGTGTTTAAGACCTATACGGTATTTCAAATTTAAAGCAANTTTGAGTTAAAGTTAAAAGGGCCATTTTGAGTTGAAATTTCCTCTAATGTTAAAACATTTAAATACTAACATAAAATAAAATAATATTTTTAATATGTAGTAGTCTAAATGTTAGAAGTTTTCAATTTTTGGGGTTTCTTTTTTTGAATTGTTTTCTGTAAAAAATTCAGATTAATTCTTGAAAAAGCATATGATAATGGTGTAGTCTTTTTATTAGACCTTTTGGACTTTCCGGTGATTTTTTATTAGAATTTGACTAATTTTTTTTTTCCAAAATTTGAATTTTGAAGTGCCCAAATATGTTTTTGAATGCATAAATGGGCACTTCAAAATTCCCAAACATCCTAAAGGCACCAAGATTGTGCAAGTTTAACAACTTTTATATGTTTTTTCAATAATTTGTCAAAAATTTATACTGTATTATGTATTAATATTCTATAATAAGATGAAGCCAAATGTACCATACATTATGTATTATTACTTCTACTATACCAGATGCATTTCTTGCTCTTGCATTATATTCATACAATGTTTTGTCATCTGTATCAACACATGAAGCCAAAGGGTCAGCGCCTCACGTATAAGATAGCCATTCATGTTCAATGAAATTAATCAATTCATGATTTATTCTATACAGTTGGTATCAGAGATCCATAGTTCCTGCTCTGTATCTCAAACATGGCATTCTACCAGTCCTCTCTTTGATACCCTATTCACTAGTCTACTATTCTATGTGTCTCGATCATTCCTTTTGCATTTTGCTATCAGACTTGTGTACTTATATGTAAACACATGGAATGTACTTGTTGAATTCTTACTTATATTGAGAGGGGGGATGAATCAGTATAAAATGTAGATTACACAATTTTACACTTAACAAATTATATTCCAAAAACTTTTTTTTGCCAAAATAGTAATGGACACAATTGCACAAAGATTATATATATATATATCGGAGAAACCAATCTCCAAATGTGAGCACCAGCTCACTTAGAAACCCACCTAATTGCAAACACCAACTCGTAAATTACATGCACCAACATGTAAGGACTTCTATCTAATGCATAAACACCAACTTGTTGATTTTAGGAACCAACCTGAATGGATGTCGGTATATTTGTGCAAGCTCCAACCTGATGTAGTTAGGCACCAACTTGATTGGAGATTGCAATATCCTCTTTTGTTCTTCAACACCGACTGAATGGAAGCACCAAATCCCTTTTCTGTATTATCCAGCACCCATTGGAGGGAAGCTATAACTTAATTTCCTTGCCCCTTCTTGCCACGCCGATATAAATAAATTGGAACAAAACTACGATCTGTCTTCTCTGATCTGCATCTGTCTTCTGAGATATGTGCCCATGTATTCTAAGATCTGCGATATTATGCACTCAACACTATCAACAATTTTTTATTTTTGCAAGCAGTCTTTATATCAACACTTTAACACTTCTGCAATCTGCATCATTCACTATGTATTCTCCTCCTAATTTGCACACTGTCTGTTGTTCTTCTTCATTGATTTTGCACAATAGTCTCTTTGCTGTATAAAATTATTCTAGATCAACGAGCCATTGATACCCTGAAATTAGAAGCTTGCCAAATAAAAATATTACTTTTTCGTCATCTTCAAGCTTACATGAATATTTCCATCTCTTACTTATTTATATTTTTTTTGCTAAAGAGATGTGTCCATAAGTTGGGATTCCTTTCACTTGGTGATGACCCAACTCTCTTACTTGTTGGTCAAGAGAACCACCTCATTCCATCTTTTGTCAGTGTGAAATCTATTGATAATTCAACCTCGTGGGGTTTTGTGCACTTAAGTCGATTGACTTGGTGGTATCTATGCACATGAGTCCCATGTCTTGGTGGGATTTGCACACTTACACACTTCTCTATATACTTCTTCAAACTGGATTTGCGCATATAGAGATCCATTGTATGATACTATTTAGGATTGCATGTACTTTTATATATATTTCTTCAAACTGGATTTTTATTCAGCATCATCAACTGTAACTACAAGCTTTAAGACTTTCTCCTTCTTGACATTCATCAACATTTTTCTTAGTTGACATCAAGTTTGTTTATTGTCTGAAATTTGACATCATTCTTGTTTCTTATTTGACATCAATGACAACACCAAAGTCCAAAAATATCCCTCTTTGGCATTGATGTCAACCCCAACTAACATCGAACTCCCCTTGAATATGATCTCTTCTTCTGTGCGTAAATTACTCCCCCTGTGTTCAAGCCATTTAATTATTCATTTTGTATTTGCGTAGATCTTTCCTTGTTATCATCCAGTTCCCACTTAGCATTTCTCCTTTATTCATTCTCCATTTATCATTCTCCCCCTTTGACATCAATGACAAAGAGATACTTCTTCTGAGTATTTGACTCTCCCTGGCTTCATGCTTCTCAATTCATATTCTTCTTCCTTCTACTGCGCCAGAATTAGTTTAATAACAATTTCCTTGAGGAATATGCAAGGATGCTCATTTCTCTACTCAACAGTCCCTCATAGTACCCAAGATTTACAATGCTCTTCAATATGTTCAGAAAGAGTCCAACTTGTTGTATGCCTTTAGAGAATGTCTTATAAAATCATGTCATGGATTCTCAGGCATCCGAGGAGCAACAAATAATAGTGTGTAAAGGTTACTATATTTCCCAGCCTCTATGTAGGTATGTGTTTAACCTATTTGGAGGACCTATCAGTTGGATGAGCAAGATATAGGCTATAGTTGCACTCTCAACTACATAAGATGAACACATGGCATCTACCCATGCAAGTAAAGAGGTTGCATGGATGTAGAGATTTGGTTTAGGTATTGGGCTTGTACATAAAGCTATAAGGTTAGATTGCGACAACCAAAGTGAAAACTTCTTGGCAAAGAACTCTACTTATCATGCTAAGACACAACATATTGATTTGCAATATCACTTTGTGATGACATGGTTGAAGACAAGAAGGTGTTTCTGGAAAAGGTTGACACCTTGAAGAATGTTGTAGACTCATTAACGAAGCTTGACAGTACTAAGAAGTTATCTTGGTGTCGAGAATCTATGGGCATTGATGCCATGGACCTATGACCCTATAAGTACATGGCCCATTATTATGCAAAGAAAACAACAAGTGGGAGAATGTTGGGTATGTGTTATATTATTTACATGTGTGTGTGGGGGGTGGGGAGTTTGCATCTAACGACAACGCGATAGACGATCCCCACCCATAAAAATTTTTTGAGTTGTTTTTGGGCTATTTTTGTGTTTTTTTTCTTTCTAAAAATATGTTATTTAATCCAGGTTAAGGGATTGGGGTCTATTACTAATCTGGGTTAACGAATTAGGGATTTGTGTTGGAATATATTATATTCCTTGGAAGGTAATAATGTCTTTGTATTATGTCGAAAGTTGTCTACAATCTTATGTAAAAGAGTAATACATTTAACCCGTAGTTATATGGTGGTGTATTTACTTGTATAGAGTATTTGTCCATGGTATTGTATTAAGAGATGTTATTTTGAAGAATTATATTATCTCACATGCAATATGTGAGAGTAATTTCTCCTTATCTCTTGGTATATAATAGGGTCAAGTGAGTGTTTACAAATCATGTATTCTTGATGTAGTAGTGGTACTATTGTGACACTGTTGTACATCATCTATATTCTTTGGGGTATTTGTGTTTTGCTCTTTTGTAAGATTGGAGAATACATTCTGGAGATAATAGAAGACTACCTTCCTGTGGATGTAACCCATCAGGGTGAACCACGTATATTGGTGTTCTCTTGTCATTTTCTTTTCATGTTCTTATCCTTTATGATATGTTGTTGGTTGCTTAGATATGTTAACTAGTTTAGCTTGACTCTACTATTCTAACATGGTATCAGAGCAGATTGATACGATCTAGTACCTTCTATAGCTTTCAATCAATAATGATTATCATTTGGGAATTGTCATTTTGTTGTAGATTTGTTTTCTATCTGGTAGCCATTAGGCTTCTCTTTAGATCTGGGCATATTTCTGCATTTTTTTTACCCTAACCCTAACTTGTTGTGTAAGTTTTTTGCATATTTTTTTTAAGGGTTTCTTGATGTTTTTTTTGTAGATCTACATGATTTCGTGGCTTTCCTCAAGGAGATCTTTCTTCCGATTATAAAAACGTCAGTTATAAAAAAGAGCCGTAACTTGTTCATTTTTACCGGTTTTTTTTATTATAACCTGTTTTTGGAATTGAAATAGCAATTTTGGATCCACCCACGCGACCAGAACAAAAATGAGGTATTTTTGGGCTTCCTTTTGGTAATAAAAACAACAATTATACAAAAGGGTCGTAACTTGGTCATTTTTACCATTTTTTTATTATAATCTGTTTATGGAATTGGAACAACCATTCGAGATCCACCTACGTGACCAGAACAGAAAACTGGGCATTTCTGAGCTTCCTTTCGGTAATAAAAACAACAGTTATAAAAAAAGGCCGTAACTTGGTCATTTCTCACCTGTTTTTGGAATTGGAATAGCCATTCTAGATCCACCTACACGACCAGAACAAAAGACTGCGATTTTTTGGGAACATTTTTTCAAAGGGTTGTAAGTAAAAGTTTCTCTTTCCTTTACTGTTTTTCTAACTGTGTTTTTTGCAGATTCAGATTAGTACGGTAAAGTATTTAAGTTTTTTGTTATTCATTTTTTGCATTTAGGTTTTGCTTCTAATCATGTTTATTAAGATATTATTTCTTGTTCTTGCTATATATTTGTCTCACATTTTTATATGAAAATATTGACATCTTTTAAGGACATGGATATCTAATATTTTGTCATGATGATAGCTATAAAATCTCTAATGCTTAATATTTTTTGAATATACTTAATAATTAATTTGTTATTTTCTTTGTTTTGTTTATAAAAACAATTTTATAAGAATAATCTCATATGTGTTATCTAGTGATCATTATTTACTTTATTTATATGTTATTGCTGACATTTGTGTAAAAACAATTTCATTCTTTTATAAGTAATATCTTTATGATCATTATATGCTCTTGCTAATTAAATTCTTAAGTAAAATCATTTTTTTAATCTATGTGATATCATATTTTTTGGCTTGTCATAAGTTATTGGGATATAGTTTCTTTTTCATGTATTGCAGAGATTGTATCTAGTTCCTATGCTATTTGTCTCTAACATTCTAATATGGAAGCATTGACATTTCCAAGGCATTTCGTCTCTTGCATATTTGCATAGTGTTAATAAGAAATGAACCCATGATTAAGACCATTAGTGACTTGTCATTTCATATTTTTTTATAAGTGATATCATGAGTTGATCATAATTTGCTATATGTTGATCATATTAAACATTTTGATTTATTTATATCTCATGTCATGTTTATTTCGATAATCTTTTACTCAACATTTATATAGCTTTGAGCAATCTTTAAATCTTGAACTATATATCATGAGCACCTTGTTCTTGTTGCAATGAGATTTCTATTCTTATGATTGCAAAGGTTATCTTGTTCCTACTTGTCTCTACCGTTCCTATATGGAAGCATTGACATTTTTCAGGGCATTCATCTCTTGCATATTAACCTCATACTAATAAGAAATGCACCTATGCTTCAGATTAGTTGCTTGATGACTAAATTTTCATATATTTAAGTGAAATCTTTGGTTCACTATTTATATGTTGTGGCTGACACTTAATGTGTAAAAGTAACTTCGTTTTCTGTAATGAGCAAGTTAATCTTTTATTTGATCATATTATGTTGCCATTCCTTTATATGATGTTTGTAAACCTTTGGTATATAAGCATTTTCATTTCTGTATGAGCAATTTTGTTTTATGATCTTTATATGCTTTAATCTTGAAAGTTCGTGTGCAGATAAGTTCTCTGTTTAGGCTTTCACCTTATTGCATAAGTAATGAAGCACCATGTTCTACTGTTAAAGTCATGATGTTCATCTAAATGTTATCATTTTCGATGTATAGACCATTGGGGTCTTGTTTCTTCGATTTTGAGGTCTTTTACAGATATTTATATTGCACCTTGATTGGAAGAATGTCTGCTATCCGCATGTGTATTGGCCATTTGGTTTTTTTTGTATTGGCCATGTGTATAGGCCATCTGGTGTTCTTAGCGACATGTTCTATTGTATCGACCGTCAGAAGGTATCTGTACACTGGTGTGGATGTTATATCAGAGTTCTTCAGCTATCATGTATGGTTGTGATGATTCTTGTGGTGATCTAGGCATCTTAGGATTGGATTACGTCACATGTTCTCGGCATTTTATTGTTGGGTCTTTTATCGTACAACTTGCTTCGTGTGCACTTTCATGATTCAGTGAGAAGCGATTGTTCATCGTCAAATTCCATTAGCCGAAGTGTTCTTCTTTTTCAACTTTGGTTCTTCTGGAAGTTGTTATTAAGGGGGAGCAATAATAATTCCTTCCTTAGTGTTAGTGTGGGCCCTTCTCCCAGCCATTATTAAGGGGGAGTGTTGGAATATATTATATTCCTTGGAAGGTAATAATGTCTTTGTATTATGTCGAAAGTTGTCTACAATCTTATGTAAAAGAGTAATACATTTAACCCATAGTTATATGATGGTGTATTTACTTGTGTAGAGTATTTTTCTATGGTATTGTATTAAGAGATGTTATTTTGGACAATTATATTATCCCACATGCAATATGTGAGAGTAATTCCTCATCATCTCTTAGTATATAATAGGGTCAAGTGAGTCTCTACAAATCATGTATTCTTGATGTAGCAGTGATACTATTGTGACACTATTGTACATCATCTATATTTTTGGGGGTATTTGTGCTTTGCTCTCTTGTAAGATTGGAGAAGACATTCTGGAGATAATAGAAGACTACCTTCCCCCGGATGTAACCCATTAGGGTGAACCACGTATATCAGTGTTCTCTTGTCCTTTTCTTTTCGTGTTCTTATCTTTTATGATATGTTGTTGGTTGCTTAGATAGGTTAACTAGTTTAGCTTGACTCTACTATTCTAACAATTTGGATACTGCAAAATACATACTTATTTAACCGTGAGTTGTTAAAAATTATAATGAGAAAGGAAGAGGTGAGGCTCTAAGTTTTGTTGGTTTTCCTAGTTAAGGGTTTCTAGGGAAAAACTCTGTGTATTATGTGTGAATGATGTGGTGTAATATGTATTTTGATTAAATGAATCTATGTGCTTTGCTTCTTTGCACATGTTTAAAACTTACAATCATTCTCATTGTCATCTTATGCTTTGGATTCTAAGTGGGAGCGCAAGCACCATTACAATGTTTTGGGCACTATGGTTGAGTATTGTTGGAACACATAGTGATCTTGAGAGGGGGGTGAATTAGTATTACATATATTTTTCACTGTTCTTCTTAATTTATCAATCTATACAATCAACAACAATGTAAAACACAAAGTAAAAAAGGATTTGTATTTTATTAATCACAAATATGAATATTAAAGTATCTGCAAGCTTCAGATTGTAGGAGACACCTATGCCCTGAATTTTACAAGCATCGACTTGTAGGAGACACCAATTCCTTGAAATTGATTTGAAAGCACCAACCTGCAGGAGATACTAATTTCTTGTCTTGATTTGTAGGCACCAACCTGTAGCAAACACCAATCCCTTGTTTTTATGAGTTTTACTTCTTTTATATGGCTCTAAGTTTGCTTACTTCTTCGCTTTTCCCCTTAGTAAATCTCTTAGACTGCAATTGACCTGAAAATTAAGACCTCGTTATATTCTTCAATGTAGTCCAAGCAACCATGGTGGGAGAAACAACCTTCTTTCACATTAGAATCTCAACCTTGTGCCACACTTCAAATTGCTCATAAGATAGTCCTTACATAGAGATGAATTGTACCATAAATTGGTGTAGATTGGCCCTAAAATTCTTTGCCAAATTCAGTCCACATCATATCCATATACCCCAGGTTATTAATTCAAGTACAATGTCTTTAATAAATTTCATTCTTCATCCCACCTCACTGAAATATGGTCTTATTTAGCAACTTGGAATACCTATAAATTTGTTTTTTTTTTCCACAGAAAAAAACCATATATATATAATTTGATATATCATATACAATCCACAGATAGACCAATAGCTAGTATTGTCCATTGTCAATATTTTTGTCCAACAGCCAAAAATCAATACTAATTATAAATTATAATCTTTACAAAACTTTTTAAAAAGAGGCGTTAACAACACTCAATACACATATGTTCAATGCATCAAGCATTTGCAAAATAGGGCATTGTCCATCCCTTAAACTTCAAGTTATCCAAAAAACTTATTATCTGAAAAACTATTCATTTAACTTCAAATTTGATCCAGGATCAAAGGAGCATCCAAATCTTCAACAATCAACTCCAGCTTTCGCACCACCTGTACAAAAAGTTTTAATAAAGCATGACAATATTGGAACATTCAGCTGCCCGATGCTCTGATATTTTCCAAGATCCATTTAAAATGTTAGATCCATCTTTTACCGATAAATCTGCACGTGAATTTCTTTCTCGATAAATATGCATAAAATGTACAGTTTCGAACAAATCTGCCAATCTGTGAACTTCAAGCAAAATCTGCGCAAGCTGAATGTTTTGAATACGAAACTTACGAGTAGCCCAATTGATAACAAGTTGCGAGTCTCTAAAAATCTGCAAGTACTTATAGTTATGTTGCAAAGACAAAGTAAAAATAATCTTTAACCCAATAAGTTCAGCATAATTATTAGTTCCAAATCCCAAACCAGCTTCGAAAGTATAATAGTGATCATCAGATATAAAGAGCACTCCCCTAGCACCACATATTTTTGGATCCCCCGATGCCGAACCATCAAAATATCCCCAAGGATATGACTTATCAATAACTTCTTCCACAACCTGTCTAATTCTGATAATCTTGTCTTGAGGGAAAAAACTCAAACAACCCAAACAGAAAGATGAAACCTGGAAAGGAGATATACCATAATCCTCAAAACAACTTTGATTGCATGCTTTCCAAATGAACCATAACACAATAATAGGCAGAGATCTAATGTGTTTCACTTCTCCCTTCATACACCAATTATTCAGACAAAGATTGACTGAAGTGTTATTCCATAAATTGTATAACCCCAACTTGGCCTCTAATTCAATCCACACTTGTCTGGTATAAAAGTATTCCACTCTAAGATGTACATTAGACTCAAATTCAATTTTGCATAAATAGCATCTGCCAAGCCCTTCCTTACCTTTACAGCAAATAACATCCCAAGTTAATGCTTTATCCTTTAATAAAAACCAGTGAATTTTTTTTGCTTTAAGTGGACATTTGAACTTCCAAAGAACCTTCCACCACCAGGAAAGTTCCTCCACCTATCTATCCAACATTAATTGAAGATAACCAGATCTAGGAGTGTGTTGCAGCTGCAACGTTTTCCCAAATTTCTAAAAATTTTGGACCCTCCTTTTAATTTTATCTTGCCTGGATTTGCTTTTGATTGTTGAACTACCTTGTCTTCTGCTACAAATTTTGGATCTTGTTGGGTTGAATTAAGCAGAATGACTATCTTTTCTTTGACTTGAATTTGATATTTTGAATTATGTATGATTTCCTTTTCGCTATCGAAAGTTTATCGAACTGAGAGTCGGGGCCATAGTAATCTACGCAGCCGTAGTTGTGGAAACTTACTCACAAGTGACCCGATCCAAAGCCTACTTATGAACGTTCCAATGGATAGTTATGATGTTCACTGATGCACTTTATTGCATTTGTTTTTTTTGGACTGTTGGCGTTTTTAATTTATCGCAGTTGGAGCATCAGTCTTCTGTATCGCCGCCGTTTCGGAAGACAGATAAAGAATGGGCTGATGGATAGTTGTTTCTTTCGTCGATCACACGGTTTTATTGTTTCAGCTGTTTGCTTTGTGATGATTTTTTCAGAATGTTTTGACTTTGATCGGAGGCCGTAGTCTAATTGTGTTCTGTCGTTGTGGCTCCGAAGCAGACTAACCATCCACCATATAGCTGTTTCGATCGTCGATGCTTTTGGTTGCTGTGGAGTTTGTAGTCTATTTGAATCCCGCCATTGCGGCTCCGGAGCAGACTAACTATCCGCCATATAGCTTTTCCTTTCGTCGATGTTTTTGTTCTGATTTTCGTCGATGGTTCGCTTGATTTTCGCTGACGTTTTGTTCTAGTTTTCTCCGATGTTGACTGGTCTGCAAAACTTTTGGTCCATGTAACTTCCGCCGTTGCGGCTCTTTAGCGAACTAGTCATCCGATGTTATAGTGATTTCGAGGTCCGATGCTGCAAGTTTAGTGATTTATTTTGCCGTTTTTTATTATGCTGCGGAACTCCTAGTCCGTCCATCGCCCGCCGTTGCGGCTCATTAGTAGGTTAACCGCCTGATGCTTTAGTTGTTCCGCTGTCCGATAGAAGCGTTTTCTCGCCGACATTTTTCAACCGAGGTCTATATATATATGGGACGGTTATTATTTTATTGTTTATCTTTTTGAATTCGCGTCTGCCTCTGTCCTCACTGTCGAACTGTGCATCCATGATTAGCTGTCAGGATTTCATACGTTTGGGGTGCTGCCGTGGATTTTTCAGACCATCACATTGACTGCAGTTTGTTTGCCAGGTAGGCCAACCATGGTTTCTCCTTCTTTTGATTTTATTGATCAGTTTTGGAACTAGGGTTTTGTCCTCTGGTTAGGCATTCTCGCCATTTGCAGTTGGTCGTCTAAGTCGGATCTTGCATCCTTACGACATAGAGTATTGGTCAGTTTCACAACATTTACAGTGGGGGTTTTTGTTTCTTGAGCTTGTATGAGCCGTTATGGAGTTTCGATCCCGGTCCGATGGATTAGGAGGTTGGTGTAGACAAGCATTACGCTGTCTGCACCGTTTTTTGTGGGATTGCTTATGGCCATCCGGGGTGAAGTTTTTCAGTTGTCTTCCCGTCGTAGACAGTTGCCCTATTTTCTTGGACACTGGAGGGTTTGTTTCACGCATTTCGATTACTGTATGGGGATGTTCATTATGGAGAGGATTTGGATTGCAATTTTTGTTTAGGCGATGTATTGTCAATCACGATTATTTCTAGTTGCAGACGGACTTAGGATTTTTCAGAAGTTTTCTTGCTAGTTATTCCCGATTTTGAATTTGCATTCTGATAGGTTTAGCTATTGCAAATATGGAAGAGGTAAATGTTTATACAATTTTTCTTCATTATTCGAATATTGCTTAAAAGCTCAAATAGCCTAAATGCATTTTGGTTTATGACAGGGCAACTTCTTCAAAGGGGACATGTCTAAGAGACAGAAAAAGAAGGCCCCTGTTGCTAAACGAGAACCTGAGGTGGAAATCGTTACCAAGGTAGAATACATCTATGAAGACACTAGAGCTACCACTGGGGTAGAGCCTGATTATAAGTGGGGTGAAATATATCAGATGATTTCAAATCAAAATGTACCCGATGCTGGATTTGAAGAATTGGCCATATATGCCAACATAGAGAAGTCAACTCTTATGAAGATAGCCACTAGACCTAAGTTGTTCCCATGCTCATAGGTGATCAGTTGGATTCTACCTAAGGCCGATGTGACCACTATGCTTTTAGCCAATACTGCTGAAACATGGATATGCTGCCTACAGTCCTGGTTATGTCTCATTGGCATATCACCTTCCCCCAGCCCAGGTTAACCTAACTGAATATTGGTTGAAATAAATAAACATGGACCTGGTTGAAACAGTGAAGAGGATGATGATACTTGGGAAGAACTTTCGAACCAGGACATTAGGAGAGTATGATACAACTACTCTCAGGACACCTTATAGGTTTATAGCATTGATGTTGAACAGGGTGTTTGGGAGAGCTCATGGTAAGAGCTTCAAGTTGGGATGGATCCCTATTATTTTCTATGTGGCCACCCAGGGGACTGTATTCATTTGGGCAAACATTGTGTCCAACAGCCTCTCAGCTTGCATTTCTTCGGCTCTGGGAGGGGTGTCCCAGAAGAAGTCTGAGTTTTATATGAGTTCCATCTTAGTGGACTGTATACTATGCACTCAACCATTTCTAGCCTTAAGATGCATTTGGGACAGGGAAAAAACCCCTGTGTACACTGCATACACAATATTTTGGGCACACAAGTATTACAACCACTATAGAGAGATATGTGAACATTTTATTATGCCTTTACACAATTTGATCTTCCTCACAGAATGCAATTGTATGTATGAGGAGGAATTTAAAGTCATCGAGGAACATGCAAATTATTATTTGACTAATGAAGGGATGTACATCAGGATGTATGGTTGCTCCAGGGCACCTTCTTTGCTCCCCAAGTATGCCACTGATTATGTGGTGCATAAAGAAGCAGTCAGACAAGTTTACCTAGATGGTGTAGGAAGCTTCCTTTTTGAACACAAGAAGGAAGCCTATCCTGCCATACCTTTCAGGCTGGGAAGCTACAAATTTACAAATATTAAAAGAGTTGCTGAATTTGTATATGAATTGGAGTAGTTTCATTTTGGAGAGATGAGCTTCCATAGAAATGATTCCCAAAAGAAAGTTGGAGAACATTGCAAAGAGGCAAATGTTCACATTGAATATACAAACTTCTGGGACAAAGATGAAGAAATCTTCAGGAATGCAAGGAATATGACTACATTGAAGAGAAGATTTAAACAGAAGATTACCGTTAAGGGCGGTAAGGGCCAAACCACGCAGAAGGAAGCTAAAGAGGAGGAGGCCAAGAAAATAGAAGAGGATGCTAGGAGGCTAGCACAGGAGGTTGAGAGTTGGATTAAGAATGAAGAAGAAGAAAGAAGTAAAGCTGCAAAGGAAGCAACAAAGAATGTAGAGGAAGCTGCAAAGAAGACAGAAGAAGAAAGAAAGAAGAAAGAAGATGAAGAGATGAAGAAGAAACAAAAAGAAGCTGAAAGTTTGAGGCTGACAGGATCTACAACAGACCAACAAACTACTGACCCAACAGACATTCAAGAAGTACAGGACCAGAAAGATCAGGGGTAGGGACAAGATGATCCTGATGTCCAGGAGCCTACTGCAACTTCTGGCAGCACTCAAGAACAAGTGGTTTTTTTTCTGAATTGAATATGATACCTTTTTTGCAGGAAAAAGGAGAAGAAGTCCCAGATTTTAGCACCATTTTTTATGACAGAGAGAAGAAGAGGATTGTCAAAAGGATTGAGAGAAAAATCGAAACAGGGGGACAACTAGACATGATGGTCATTGATAAAAATTTGGTGCATGGGACGGATGCAGATCCAAGGTTAACAACGAGAGCTGGAGTGGTGTTGACACAAGCCACTGAAGATAATGTAAATAGACTGATGACGGATCTGGAGCAGTCGAAAAGGAATGCAACTCAGTTGAAGGAAACTTTGAAGAAGGAAAGAAATGAAGGTTATAAACTGAAGAGGAAATTTGAAGACATGCAAAATGAAGTGAAGACTTCAAAAGTAGAACTTTAGACTCTTCAAGCAAACAAGACGACTTTGGAAGTTTCCATGGAAATGACAGGTAGGGATGCTCAGAATAACCTAGCAGAATTGTAGAGGTTACAACAAGAATATCAGGTGTAGAAGACAGAAAAGGATGAACTCAAATCATCATATGAAACTCTTAGTACAGAAAAGGACTAGCTGTAGAGCAAAGTGGTGGAGTTGGAGGCACAGAGGGCTACCATGGAAGAGAAATAAAAGCAATTCCAAGTGCAAGTGGCAGTTGTTGAAGGACATATTACTTCATTAGCGGCATCACTGAAGGATGCCAGTGAACAACAAACTAATATCCAGCCTCTAAAGGAGCATGTCCTAGCCCAACGAAGAAAAGTGCACCAGCTGCAGGTGTCTATTGTAGAGGAAAGATGTAAAGTCTTGCAGATAATAACAGATTGGAGGAAATTTTGGAGACTACCTCATATTTTGTAGATAGGTCTCAGGACATTTTGGAAGTCCTAACTGGAAGGATAGTAAGGATAGAGACCAATGAATAAGTTCCTGCAGCTTTACCAGCTAAAGATCAACGCAACTTAAAGCAGGACTATGACTTGTTAGAATTTGCAATAAGCACAACAGAGAAGTTCAAGAAATCTGTGAGGAAAACAAGAGGAGCTTGTACTGAATACTGCAGAAGGGTGCTGGTCACCTACAATAGATGTCAAGTTTCTGTAGAACAAAGACTATAGGCATTACCAGAGCATGAGCTTCTCATAGAAATGCTACAGAGTAGGTATCAGGAGGATGAGCAGAAGATACAGCAAGTCAAGGACTTGGATGAACAGATCCTGAAAGATGTCGTAGCTCATGCAGCAGTCAGCATCCATTTGCTTAAGGATCAGCTGCATTTAAGCCAAGCCAGAATCGAAGTAGTTAAAAATTAGGTTGCTAAATATGAGATCAACATTTGTTTTCTTGAACCTTCAGAATTTGAGAGCATAGTAGCAGAAGCCCAAGTGTGGAAAAAGTTCTTAAATGATCAAGCGGGGCCCTCTACTTAGAAGTGCTTTATTAATTTTTGTTTTAAATGTAATATATTGTAAAATGTATGAGCACTCATTATAAGACAAATTTTGGGAGTTGAAACATTGGGGAAGCCCAAGAGTCATTTGGGGTAGCCCAAATTTTTTGCTTTTTGTATAAGTATAGGATAGTTTGATAAGGGAAAGGACTTTTTCCCAGTTAGACTTGCGAGAACATGTTGTAAGAAGAACTATTTCCTTTTGCAATAGATAATTACAATTTTGCATGTTGGAGAAAGCTTTGGTGGAATGTTCAAATGTTGTGCAATGGATGTTGTTGAAGGGGAACTATTTCGTTTTCAGCTTTTATCCATTAACTGTGAGATCGTTATAACTTGTTGAACCTATGTGCTTGTATGAATGCTCTCTAGTTTATTTTATGGAATTTCCACTATGAGTAATGAATGCTTTTCATAAACAATGAGCTATCTTGTTGTTCATCTATCTATTCATGTTTATGTGTTTTGTAATAAAGAACAACTACCTGTGATTTTTCTTAATGCATGAACAATAATACATTACTCATTAAATGATAATTTCACTCCCTAGGGACAGTGTAGTTAAGTTAGTGTTAGTTTTCTTGTTGTGTGTGATTTAGATGCGAGAGAGTTTAAGACGAGAGGTAAGAACCTGTGCATCACATTGTAACCGCTCCTCGTATTCTCTATCAATATGCATTTTAGATAGGCATTTGCATCTCATACTTAAAACTAAAAAACTAAAAAAGATACACGATGGATCGGGCTGTAACCGGTAAAACCCTTTATTTTGGTTACTTGACCTACGATAGCCAGACCACAAACAGGACGGATTCCCCATACCAAATAGTAACGAGCTAGTTGGGAACATTTACTGGGGAGAATGCCTTGCTGTTGTCTCCTGCGATTTTCCAGGCCTCAACAAAGTGTATGTCCTAGATTTAGATTGATTCCAAATCAGGAGATCCTCATCACATGACAATCTGACATGACTGGTTTTTAATAAACCCAAATATTCATTCCAGCAAATGATATCTTGTTGATCAGTAAGACCAATCAAAGCAGTAGAAAACCAACCTTGATTATTCAACAAAGATATATCATGACAACCAATATCATTAAGAAAAAATAATTTATCAGAATTTGCTACCTTAGAGCTCAACACACACCACTTTTCCAATTATCAAATTCATTGAACCGATTACTTTTATCCCTTTTATGTATTGCCTATAAATTTATTCCTACAATACACCTAAATTTTTTTCCTACAATAGACACACCAATAACCATAGCTTGTTTTCCAAAATTAGTTTAAATCAACGCCATTAACCTAGTTTATTGAATCACACACACACACACATTTGATAGACTTCATTCTTCATTCCCATGATCATGAAAATGTCGCACACATGCGACTTTTTTGCAATTTACATGGTAAAGTGTCATCAACATATAGCATGAATCCAATTGAAGACAGCTTCCCAAGACCTAAAGAGCATCATGAGTCTATAAGTTCCCTAAACAATCAAAACATATAACCAACTTGGTAATGGTATGCTTATACACGCGGTAGCACATGTCACCAATTCAACGTCCATGTGGTAGCGTGTATTTTCCCTCGATACCTAAATGTTTGACATTAATGGGGGTATGTCACCCACTAGTGGCACATTAAAGGCTCATGAAAGCTCCATTTTCTCAATGAATTTGAATATTGTCTCTTCACACACTTGATTTCCTTAAATGGCTTCTCTTGTATACTTTGGAGCTGATCTTGTTATTTCTTGGCCACCTCTTGGCCTATAAAATAAATCCATGGTCATGATAACTGTAAGATAATTTTTAGAGCAAGGTTATGATGCTGGATTTGTGATTGAGCTCCTTTATAGATCACCATGTCCCTCTTGTCTAGCATTCACCAAGCTCTCTTGCCTCCTTCCTTCAAGAGGCAAGTGTTCTCCTCGTTTGTTCTTCAAGCCACTTGACATCTAGTGTGGAATAAATAGACCTCCCTTATGATTATTGTTTGCCTCCATTTGGAGCTCACATCTCCAAGGTGTTGTATATTCTTGACCAATGGGAAATATAAGAAGTTGTTTGGAATTTATTGGTTGTTGGAGTTTGCATATCTTACCCCATCTTGCATTTTATTTTTATTCTTATTTTCTTTTGATTTGTTTTATTTCCACTAACAACCACTTGGAGTGCTCACCCACACCCACAAGGGGCACCTAATACTAAGGCCTTGCTGCATCCTACAAGGTCTTTTCCCTAACCAAGTGGGAAGAAAACACTCTTGTGCAATATTTTCCACAACAGTATTTATGGAAACTCCACTTTGTTTTAGTCCATTTCTCTTTCATTAGGTTGTTATTTGTGAAGTTACTAATTTCTTGTACTTTATGCTTTGGAGTTGAAGATGACCCTCCCTTTCATCCCAAGAATTTAACCCCCAAGAAGCCGTTTCAACCATTTCATCAAACGCACGGCTCTTGGTATCCCAGTCGCACTATGTTGATTGCATGGGCAGACCCGGGTTTACTATAATCAACCAACAACACCCCTAGCTCACTGGCCCTTTCGGCGACAGACCGCACAGTGGCCTGAAGTCTCACCCGAAGTGATTCTAATGGGTTGGCCAAGGACTCAAGTGTCTTGGACCAGGTTCCGTGGCAATCCTACTGGTGGCTCTCAGCTCTCCTAGCTGCGAGATATCTTTCCTGCGCGCCGCGCGATCTTCCGCTTGCGATGCGTGATCTATTCCCCACTCGCGACCCTTCTAGCCGTGGTGTCTCTACCCTTGCACGCGTTGTACGGACTCTTCTCCCGTCGCACGACTTCTTCCCCCTCACAACATTCCCAATCTTAACGCATCACCGAGCCCCGTGCAACACGTAACTCCTGCTCAACACTAAGTCCTCAACCTACGGTATCGCGCACTGCAGCTCCTCTGTCGGTGCGGTATCGCCTTCTTGCGATACCCTCCTCCCGCGGCTTAGCGCACTTAGCGTTGTTCGTGTCGACGCGCAAGACCTGATACCCAGACTGTCTTACTGTGATTAATTAACTATCGAAGGCAAGCATAAATAAGTCCTTATACGACGTGCCAAGGATTTCAACTTGTATATATCTTCCTGTAGTGCTGTAACTAAACAACTCATTCATACATTAACTATAAGCAAATTGCATAACATAACCGGATAGATGCAACAAATAAACACAATATGCAAATCAATCACAGAACACGGGATTTTAACGTGGTTCGCCCCCAGGATGGGAGTTACGTCCACAAAACTGTGCTTCTCTATTATAGCTTAAGGGAAGGCAAACACAGTTCTGCTGCGCCTCATATGCAGCTCAAGATCTTCTCTCTTAGATCTTTCTTCTCTACCTTTACATTGTCGCTCTTACAACATACTCTTCCCTCTCAGTCGATCCCTGCAGATCGTTACATGCATGCTCTACAAGCCGGCTACTGGTTTCAGTAAGATTGCTACCGCTAGAACCAGAACCAGAGCTCGGATTTTACAATAGTCTACTTATCCTTATTGCCTATTTCAATCACGACTATCTCTCTATCTAACCAACCGATCAACCAACTAGCTAACCCTTTACAATACAAAATTACATTCTTATATAGGCAGCCCGAAGGTCGTGCCATTACAACACTGTGGGCCTGTCCCAACAGTAACCCAAAACCTAATTAGTGACAGTCGGTCCTCTCTGTCCTTGAGGTAGCCGCTTCCCATCACACCACAACTCTCTGCAGTCTTCCATGCTTCCCGGCACTGATCATGGGTACTATGCACCGCTTCGCTTCTCTGTCCTTCGTCTTCAATGCTTGAGCCTCGTTGATCCGTCTTCTTTATGAGGGTCGCTGAGCCCTCCTGTCTTCCGCCACTGCCTTCAATGCAGTGGGTGAGCTCTCCCTTCTCGGCCGCTCAGGTACCGTTTCCTTTCTTTGACTTTCGTATCTCAAAAAGTCATGGTTTTTGGCTCTACTCTGCAGCTGGAACCGTGCTACGGTGTCGTAGCTCCGTCTTATATTCTTTCCGCCAAAACTAGAAGCTTCTTCTGTAGCTGTGGGACCCTACTCCAACAGTCCCCTAACACTTACTTGTGGCTCGTCCCCGAGCCACCTGCAACGGGCTTCTCCTGCTGCTTTCTTTTTCTGAGTTTTACTTTCTTTCTGACAGGAGATTTCTTCTCATTCTTCTGCTTTGCTTTCTTATCTTCAGTGATCGGCTCGGCATTCTTCTTCTCCTTAGCAGAGACTTTGGTGACAACTTCTACTTCTGGTGCTTGACTCCTCATCCTTAGCGGCTGTCTGCCCTGTGATGTCTCTAATTTCACAACCTTGGGTGGCGTCGCCATGGCGAACGCACGGCCAGTACGTTCTTTCCAAACTTCGCTTCTATAGGTTCGGCCTCAGTCAGAATCCGCTTGGCTGAATACTCTGGGCATGCAGTGGCTTCGAACTCTGGAAGTCACTGTACTCTGTAACTTAATTGGCTCTGCACAGGGGACACTTAGCACTGCCCTGTATAGCTCTCGAGATTTGGCAACTGTACCCTTCCTACCTGAGGGATGTCTGCTTTTATGCCGAAGGCATACTACCGGACGCAACGGTCATCTTGGGTCAAACCCGCTGGTCATCATAATTACTTGGAGGAGACCCTACCCGTCACTCTGATCCACCATAATTGCTGAGATCTGATCACGTGTCCCTCAAAGCGTGCATATCCAGGCACCGGTGTCGTCAGATATTTACCAAATCTGGAAAAATTTATTATATTGTTGCCAAATCTATGGTAGGGGATACCGGTCATTTCTTCATTAACTACCTATCAGACAGTGACTTGACTAGCCCACTGTCGGTTGCAAACTGAGTACGTGGTAGGGGGAAACATTTTACTGCTGCGATGCAACTCCGCATCACCTGCACAAACAAACAGTGTCAATTTTTTTTATTTTTTTTTTATTTTTAGAAAATTCCTACCGGTGTAGACTCATTCCCGGTGCGATGCCTCCTTTCAACTACACTGGACATCTGCACCGCTATAAACTGGTTTAAGCTAGGGCTGAGAGGCGAGGTGGCTATCATTATAGAGCTTAAGCCTACTGCCATTGATCCATATGGGAAGAAGCTCCCCGTTCAACTGGCTAAGCTGAACGACACCGCCCTCTGTAACTTGCTGTATTTGATACGGCCCCAGCCAATGTGTCTTGAACTTCCCTGGAAACTTAATGAATCTGCTGTCATAGAGGAGTACTAGGTCTCCGATCTGGAAAGTCTTACTCTTAATGTGTCTGTCATGCCAAGATTTTTCTCGTGCTTTCTGCACTTTCTGATGGAATCCAGCAATGAATCTGTCTTCTTCTAAGGCAAGCAGTTGTGCTAGCCTTTCCTCCACTGTGTCTGTATCAGTCATCTCGGTAATCTGAGTGATTCTTAAACTGGGAAGAATGTACTCCATAGGCATAACAGCCTCCTGTCCATATACTAAGCTGAAAGGTGTGTGTCCCGTAAGTTTCTTGCATGTGGTCCTGTATGCCCATAATACAGCGTTAACTATGAGGTCCCAATCATTCCTCTGGCTATTGCAGATCTTAGTAAGAGAATTTTCTAGAATCTTATTGAAGGCCTCCACCATACCATTAGCCTGTGGATGGTAGGGAGTGCTCTTATAGTGCTGAATCTGGAATTATTCTGTCAATTCCTCAATAGTGCTGTTTAAGAAATGTGTGCCTTGGTCACTCATCAAAATTACTGGGCATCCAAATCTACTGATGATGTTTTCAAATAGGAACTGTGCAGCTGTAGCAGCATCACAATTTCTTACTGCTTTGGCCTCTGCCCATATGGTGAGGTACTATGTTCCGGTAATAATATATCTCGCTCCCGTGCGCTTTCCTGGTGGGTTGATAGGACCCACAAAATCTATAGCCCATTTTTCAAATGCGCATAGCATGACCTACGGTCGCAGCGGCATTTCATCACGTCGCGAGGGTTTTCCCACCCTCTGGCAGATATCACAGCATCTACAAAAGTCCTTGGTGTCTTTGTGTAACGTAGGCCACCATAATCCTGCCTCTAGGATTTTCTGCGCAGTCAGCTTTCCAGCGAAATGACCTCCTGCGGTTCCTGAGTGTGCCTCTTTAAGAATAGAGTCTTTTTCATGCGGCATTACACATCTGTGTAGAAATTCATCCGCGCCTAACTTATATAGGCATCCTGCAATGAGGGTGAAGTCTGCTGCCTTAACAACTAACTGCTTCTTTTGCTGCTTAGTGAACTCATCAGGTGCTACTCCTGTAGTGAGGAATTGAATAATGTCGGCATAGTAGTCATCTGCGATCTGCACATAGAACAACTGGGCATTGGGCAGATTGTCTTCTAGGTTACCGGGTTCTTCCCCTGAGTCTATACGCGATAGATGATCTGGTCCAGCATTCAGTCTTCCTGGTTTCACAATGATTTCAAAATCATACTCCTGGAAGAGGAGTAACCATTTGCAGATACTCCCCCCTAACACTGGTTTATTGACTAGGTGCTTCATTGCGGAATGGTCAGTAAACATTTTAAACGAGGCGCCCAATAGATAGTGCCTGAACTTCTGCAGTGCATACACCATAGCTAAGCCCTCTCTTTCTGTTGTGGTGTAGTTTTTTTCTGCTGTCGATAGCTTTCTACTGGAATATATGATGGGATGGTCAAGATCCCCTTCTCCTGGCTGTGTTAAGACGACTCCTAGTGCGATGCCAGATGCATCCACATGTACATGAAATGGCTTAGTCCAGTCTGGAAATACTAGGATGGGTGCTGTAACCATCTTTTCGTTAAGCATGTCTAGGCTCTGCTGACATTCCTCATTCCATAGGAATTTTACATCTTTCTTCAGCAATTTCTCCATTGGTGCTGTAATCTTTGCGTAGCCCTTGATGAACTTTCTGTAGTACCCAGTATGACCAAGTACTGTCCTTAGTTGCTTGACTGAATTGGGTGCTAGAAGGTTTACAATGATGGTGATCTTCGTGGGATCTACCATCAAGCCTTGTCTGCACACAATATGACCCAACAAAATACCAAATGGTGCACAAAATATACATTTCTTCAAGTTTAGAGAAATATGGTACTGCCTACATTTCTCTAACATCAGTCTTAAGTCTCCTATATGCTTGTCAATTAGTCCAAATACAGTCCAATCATCAAAATATACTTCTAAGAATTTATGGATGTATTGTTTAAATACAGCAACTACTACTCTAGAAAATATAGCTGGTGCATTCTTAAGACCAAAGGGCATTACCATGTACTGGAACGAGCCCCATTCTGTTGCAAAGGTGGTCTTAGATCGATCTTCTGGATGTATTCTGATCTGATGGTATCCTGAGAAGCCATCAGTGAAGGAGTAGACCTCCTGTCCTCCCACGTTGTCTAATACCTCATTAGTGAACGGTGTCGGAAATGGATCATGAAGTGATGCATCATTGAGTTTTCGCAGATCGACACAGATTCTAATGTCTCCTTTTGTTTTCTTTTCTTGTACGACCATGGGGCTAACCCACTCGCTTTCTTCTACTGGTTCAATGATGCCTGCTGCTAGCATCTTATCGATTTCGTCTTTTACTTTTTCTTTGTGACACGGATTCAATCGATATGGGCGCTGCTTAACTGGTCTAGCATCCTCCTTCAATGGTATCCTCATCACTCCCAGGTCTCTGACTATTCCCTTCATCTCCGTGAACTTGGTGGGAAATAGGTCCTGATAGTCATGTAACAAATCTGCAATCTGTCTGACTGTTTCATCGTTCCAATAGTCTCCAATAGAGGCAAACTTAGGTTCTGCGTCTGTGCCAATATTGACCTTTTTAATCTTGATGGGCTCAGTGATTACTGGAGTCTCTAACTGTGGTCCTCCAACATCATGAGTTCCTTCTGACTCCGGAATGTTGGTGTTGTGAGGGTCACCCTCCTCATCCTTATCTTCCTTGTCTGGTGTTGCTGCGAAGTTATAGCACTCAAGCGCATCTTGCAACTGAATGGTCCACTCAGGTTGGACTGGCACTGAGATGGTGCAATCCTCAAATATCTTGGTCTTGATTATGTCTAGGGCCTGAGCAACACTTGGATAGTCTGATTCAAACGCAAAGGTGAGCAGAAAATTGTCTGTCATAAGTGGCCATGTAGTCGTCCCTTTGCGCAATTCGGTCTCTGTGTACCAGTTCCTTGGAACTGCGTCCAATGTGTGAATGAATTTGTGTATCCATTCATCCTCTGGAATGTCCGACCAGCTCTGTTCACATGTTTGAATGTGTGCTCTAGGATCAGTTTCTCCTGTGTACTTCTGCTGAACATACTCTTTGTCGACCGAAAATCTGATCGCCATCAATCTTTTAATATCATCCCATGATGCGATATTTTCTTTATGCACGTACCACCATCTTGCAGGTGTGGCTCGTATTGCAAGGTCCATAGCTGGGATTCTCTGTTCGTAAGGCATCTGTTGCTCAAACTGCTCAAGGAATTCCTGGATATCTGTCAGTCCATTATATGATGGAATCTCAGTGGTGTCCGCCCCAATCCATCGCAGTGATTTACTCATAAACGCACATCTGCGAGCTGAGACTTCGTAAAGTCTGTTCTGCCAGTTCTCTAGACCAACATCAGAATCCAATGCGCATGAGCTGTCACATCGCCAACTAATGTTCCCTTCTGCGGTTGGGTTGATGTAGTCGTTCTGGTTCGCAGTCATCTGGTAAAGGCTATCCATGTTATGTGCTTCCTCCTCTGCTCGTAAGGGTTCAATATACCTAGGACCTTGGTAAGGATCCAACGGTGTGATGACCCGGATCTGCGCATCCTCAAAGATCATTTGTCTTCTCTTTAGGTCAATGACAGCCTTGCTACCAATCGCCCAGCCAATACTTAATAACGCTGGATATGGTCGACTGTCGCCAATGATTTCTATAACCTGGAAGTCCGCAAAGCTGTGTACTTCGTCAATGTCAACTGGCACCTATGGCAGTCGACCCAGTGGTGATACTCGCTGCTGATTAGCTAACCTCAGGTGGATAGGTGATATGGCTAACTGAGGACTACCCATATGTTCCCATGTCTTCTTAGTTAGAACATTCACCTCTGATCCCAAATCTAAGACGACTTCGTCCATTTCGAACTCTCCAATCTGTGCTATGAGTTTCATCTCCCTTCCGGTCCTTGTATGTCCTGTAATATTATGAACATTGTGGTGTGCACTGTCCGATAGAGAAGGTTGCTGACACTGATTTATGATGCGCTGTAGCTCTCCAATGGCTTTTTCATTTCTCAAGAGCTTCAAACAAGTGGGCAGGAAAGATTGTACATTTCCTGTCGATTCATCCTCTTTGCATCTTCCCGTTGTGGTAGCCTGCGGTATCTGTTCTGGGTTATCGACACAAGGTGCTTGCTGCAGTACGCCCCTAGACGGCAGTACCTGCGATCCTGATTGTGTAGGTTCATCGAAAGAAGCCTTAGCTTCATGAAATGTCTCTTTATTCTTCTGTAGGTCGAGTGCTGTTGCTTTACCAGGAGCTCTGCGTACCCACTCCTGACTTGTGTTCTTTCCGGTCTCCTGCGATGTCCCACTGGTGGAAGCACCGCTCCAAGTCACAATATTGAATTTTGGTTCTGGCTCTGCCTGTTCAGCAACAATAAGCTGGACGTTCTGGTGTACTGCTGGCTTAGGGTCTTTGATCTTAGCTATCAGGATAGGACACTCTTCTATGGTATGATCGTAGGATTGCAGTAGTTACAAGTGGTAGTGGGGTTCTGACAGTCCCTAGCATAGTGTCCTACAACTCCGCAATTATAACAAGTGATTGGTCCACGACCTTGGCCAAAACCTCCTCATCGGCCAAAGCCTTCTCCACGTGCAAAGCCTCCTCCTCGGCCTCGTCTTCTGAATCCTCCTGCACGGCCTCCGTAAGCCCGAGCTGGCTGTGGTCCTGCTGCTGGACCCGATGTTTCTGATTGGACTCTGTACACATCATGTTTTCTATCTAACATGAGATCATAGGCTCGGCAGTCCTGTTCATCATGCCCGACGGACTTGCAGAAGACACAGTATAGGTTCTTAGGTGTCTGTACATACTTCTAAACCAAAGGGAATTTCTGAGGTGGATGTCCTTGTGTTCATCCAATGTCATCAAAATCACTTTCAAACTCTTGTGACATTACTATCTTTACTTATTCATCTGAAACTAGATCCATTGTTCCTTTTTCATATAGCAACATCTTAAGGGACAAGTTTAGAGATCTTAGGTACTTACCATGATATCCTCTGAAAAAGTATCGTTCAGCTGCGCTGAAGCTCTTTCTCTGGTCAACTGCAAATTCTGTAACAAAGCCTTCTAGCACACTTTTCAGCCAGAAGTCCACTGCTCTCGTAATCGGATTGTCGAGGTTCTGTACGGTCTGAATCAGCTTCGGTGTCTAGACAATGTTTCTTTTCTTCTTGAATGTGTTCCTATCTGTCAACTTGGATAACCAGTCGAAAAGCTCGTTTCCATAGGTTGCAAAAAATATAGCGTGTATGTCTGAAGCGATATGCTTTTCTAACCAGGCTTCTGTGCTTAGTCTAGGACTCCGATTTTCTTTCTTGGCGAACTCCCTTAAGTCTGAATCCAGCCACTGGTGAAACTCTTCTCTAGTAGGATGCCAACAGAACATTAACTCCCAGTCGTTTAAACCGGCAACAGAACCATTTGTTGATTGCATGGGCAAACCCGAGTTTACTATAATCAACCAACAACACCCCTAGCTCACCAGCCCTTTCGGCGACAGACTGCACAACGGCCTGAAATCTCACCCGAAGTGATTCTAATGGGTTGGCCAAGGACTCAAGTGTCTTGGACCAGGTTCCGTGGCAATCCTACTGGTGGCTCACAGCTCTCCTAGCTGCGAGATCTCTTTCCTGCGTGCCGCACGATCTTCCTCTCGCGATGCACAATCTATTCCCCACTCGCGACCCTTCTAGCCGCGGTGTCTCTACCCTTGCGTGTGTTGTGCAGATTCTTCTCCCGTCGCACGACTTCTTCCCCCTCACAACATTCCCAATCTTAACGCATCACCGAGCCCCGTGCGACATGTAACTCTTGATCAACACTAAGTCCTCAACCTACGGTATCGTGCACCGCAGCTCCTCTGCCGGTGCGGTATCGCCTTCTTGCGATACCCTCCTCCTGCGGCTTAGCGCACTTAGCATTGTTCGTGTTGACGCGCAAGACCTGATACCCAGACTATCTTATTGTGATTAATTAACTATCTAAGGCAAGCATAAATAAGTCCTTATACGACGTGCCAAGGATTTCAACTTGTATATATCTTCCTGTAGTGCTGTAACTAAATAACTCATTCATACATTAACTGTAAGCAAATTGCATAACATAACCGGATAGATGCAGCAAATAAACACAATATGCAAATCAATCACAGAACACGGGATTTTAACGTGGTTCGCCCCCAGGATGGGAGTTACGTCCACAAAACTGTGCTTCTCTATTATAGATTAAGGGAAGGCAAACACAGTTCTGCTGCTCCTCATATGCAGCTCAAGATCTTCTCTCTTAGATCTTTCTTCTCTACCTTTACGTTGTCTCTCTTACAACATACTCTTCCCTCTCAGTCGATCCCTGCGGATCGTTACATGCATGCTCTACAAGCCGGCTATTGGTTTCAGTAATATTGCTACCGCTAGAACCAGAACCAGAGCTCGGCTTTTACAACAGTCTACTTATCCTTATTGCCTATTTCAATCATGACTGTCTCTCTATCTAACCAACCGATCAACCAACTAGCTAACCCTTTACAATACAAAATTACAATCTTATATAGGCAGCCCGAAGGTCGTGCCATTACAACACTGTGGGCCTGTCCCAACAGTAACCCAAAACCTAATTAGTGACAGTCGGTCCTCTCTGTCCTTGAGGTAGCCACTTCCCGTCACACCACATCTCTCTGCAGTCTTCCATGCTTCCCGGCACTGATCATGGGTACTATGCACCGCTTCGCTTCTCTGTCCTTCATCTTCAATGCTTGAGCCTCGTTGCTCCTTCTTCTTTATGAGGGTCGCTGAGCCCTCCTGTCTTCCGCCGCTGCCTTCAATGCAGTGGGTGAGCTCTCCCTTCTCGGCCGCTCAGGTACCGTTGCCTTTCTTTGACTTTCGTATCTCAAAAAGTCATGGTTTCTGGCTCTGCTCTGCAGCTGGAACCGTGCTACGGCGTCGTAGCTCCGTCTTATCTTCTTTCTGCCAAAACTTATCTTTCCGCCAAAACTAGCAGCTTCTTCTGTAGCTGTGGGACCCTACTCCAACACACTGACAATGCATATTTCCTTTCGACAATCACGCGACCCACACACATAAACATAATTCTGTCCGCACAGATTTCCTTCTCGTGATAACACAACCTTCTCAAACTATAACCACACGACAACGTTCCAGTGAGTCTCTCTGCTACGCTGCAACGTGCTTGTTAATTTTTTCATGTGTTGTTGTTTTTATTAACATCCCCATTGCCATTGGGAGGTGTTTCCAAGTCTCTTTGATTGGAACATTATCCCCATCGCAGGTAGAACTAGCTCTTTGTTACCTCCACTAATTAGTTTTTTGTGGATTCCACTATCACCAACAATTGTGCTTTTGGGAGTCTCGATTACATTTGAGAGGGAGGACGTTAGGTATTTTAGGGAATTAACACCTTTTTTTTCTTTCTAAATACAAGTTCATTTAACTCATAAATTAAAAATAACCTACATGTGGATACCTTTGCACTAAGCCATCTTTGCACATATCACTCACTTATGCACAATTTTGCATTTGTTGTGGTTGGAATATTTTTGCATTTGTCCATTTGTGTTTATCACCAGCCATAATTCTCACTTTGATAATAGAATTCCACCATAGAGAAACACACCCCCCTTAAGGCAATCCTGCAGATTGCAAGTCCTTTCCCTTCTCTCAAGGGGTGTTTTCCCATTCTCTCCCCATGGTACACGAGGGAGATCACATGGTTGAGCCCACTCCTAGGCCACATTGATTGGATCCTCTAGGAAATGACATACCCTGCTTGTCTCATTCTCTCCACTCAGAAGGAGTGTAGATCCTTTTTCCTTCGCTTCTTACAGAAGAGGCTCACATTTGTTTACTCCCCAAAGAGGGAATACCCCACCCTCTTCACCCCCTTTGGGAAGAGGGAACACTAAATATTAATCTTCTCATAGAAGACAAATATCACTGCTATATGTTGGATGAGGTATTTTCTCTGAGACGGGGGGAGGGGGGGTGTGAATCAATGACATAAATTTAAACACAATTTGTTTTATTTTTGAAAATGTAAAAACAAATTAGGACACAATTTTTTAACGTGGAACCCAATAAGATAAACCACCAACACATTTCTATTATCTGCAAAACTTTGTTTTTACAATACACAATAGTTATTTGTAAGCACCCACTTGCTGGAGACTACAATCCCAAGTTTCTCAGGCACTAATGAAGGATGCACCCACACCCTAGTTTATGCCTGCACCTACAGACAAGTATACACCAATACCCTAATTTTCCATCCACTAGCTAAGACCTCCTTGTAGGCATGCAGCCTGCCCTAGCACCACCCTTCTACCCTTGAATGTATTTTTATCAGACTTCCAAATCTTCTTTAAAATATCTATCAATCGTTACTCTTCTTTGATCTCTGTCTTATGCTTCGGCTGCATAGATCTGGATGACAGAGACACTTTACTTCTCAATCGATCTTCTGTTTATATACTTCTTTCAGCATTATGCCATTTCACCAGTCACACCCTTTCAATCTGGAAATGTGTCTTTTCACCAAACTCATTTTTTTCGTTATCGTATCCTTCCAACAAAACACGTCCTCTATTTTGTGCCTCTTCGTCCACAGGCCCTCGTATTTTTATCTCCACTAAAATAGGCGGACCCTTTATCTTTGTTGGCGTCATCAACTCCATGGCCTCGGCCAAAAGATCTCACCCCCGATCATCTCCACCGTTGATATTTCCCACGACGGTCATCCAATGGATCACATCGATTTCCCTGGTCCTAACTATATGGATGTTAACAACAGAGCTTGGACCTGAAATTTCTATAGGGTGGCCCCCAAAGTGGCTCAACTTTTTTCGCATCCGCTAGGGGGAATTAAACCCCGTGCATTTATACCGACGAAATGCAATATGGGTCATTGATCCCTTCGGTGATCGATCACGGCCATCGGATCTAATGCTGTCCCTGTCGTGCAAATCATATTTTCGAGGGAAATACTTTTATGTTGTCCTCCGTGCACTTTATAGAGTGGAATATAATATTGCCCACTCGATTATCTCCACGTCATCCTCAGTCGTTGATTTGTATTGCACATAATTGTTTTGGAGCCTTAACTAGCCAACATCTCTCCTTTCCAGAATCTTCTTGTTTTAATCTCAGCCCTCTGATCTCTTAAGATCACATTCTTGACCGTAGATCTAAGATATAATGTAGTATGCGGATCGCCAAACCGTGACTTTTATCAAAATATTTTTTCACACTTGGCTTTCCGCCTCAACCGTTCCGCACCGACCTTTCTGCACTGGCCTTTCCACAAGCTCCTTTCTGCATGCGGATTGCGGAAATCGGACAACAAAACTTTTCCAAGACTTTGCCTTTTTACTTTCCACACTTCCACACCCACACTTTTCACAAATCCTCCGAACTGTTGATCTCCTGCGGTTGCGCTTTTGATTGTCAATATAATGATCGATTGTGGATCTCTTCTTCTAGATTCCTTTGGTTGTAGAACTCTCCTTCGACCGTCAATCTATTTTGGAATGCTCCTCAACCGTTGATCTCTGATTAACTACAGAACTTCAACTCACTCTTCTTCCTTTTGCGTATCTTATCCCCAACCGTTGGATCTCATGCAGGAGGCTGCCTAACCATTCATTTCTGAACTATTGTGGAACTTCACCTTGTCTGCTTTTCTATTTTTGTAATGGCTTTCCTGCAATACTTTTTATGAACCGTCAATCTACTGCGGGATAGATCCCGACCATTGATATGTTTACTCGTCGATACTTTGTTTTAACACTTGGTCATTTTTAATATGTCAACTAATGTTTTTCTCTTTTTTTGGTAGATTGATATTTCACACGTGTGAGATCCAAGTGAGAATCTGACTTCATGGATAGATAGCCAGTTCACTAAGGAGCAGGATCATGTCATATTTAGATCTTACTGACACACACACATCTTCTGGAGGGAATTTAAAAATAGTCTTCCAGACTTTTGTTATGACACTTCGACCAATTTCTTAGTCTGATCCAATCTTCCTAAAACACTATTTTGGTAGGTCCATAACTTCTCCCTCAGCTACTTCCAAGACAAAATGAAGACATGGTTAGGTAGAGAACACACAAGTCTACAAGACCCCTATGTGATGTTAGACGCTGAGAGGGGGGGTGAATCAGTGCAAAGCAATATTAGAACTTTTCTTAACTTGTCACAATTAACTACTGCATAATCATTTCATAAACATATTCCACTTTATCATTCACATATCATAAGCATTTGAATCATCAAGAACCATAACACAAAAGAACACAACACCATATAATTTTGTAATCTTTTTGTATTAGTTTTGGTCCGGCTACAACCGTGAGGTAAAATCAGCACCTACTGATATGTAGAGAACCTACTCTGCATCCAGGACCCTGCCTAGTTTTCTTAGACCATGCTAAGAAGGGTTTGAGGTATCCTAACCTCAAAAGCAAGACAAGATTGCTTATACAATTAAAGTATACTTGTGTTACCATACTCATGTCATCATACACAAGCAATCTCTATCACATCATCAACGCTGCTCATCATCTCTACTCATCATATCGACTCTGCTGTAACACTGTTCATCAGTCATCTTGTTCATTTTCTCACTGCTGCTCAACAACCTTTGTGCTCTAGTCACTATCAAATCATCGCTGTAGATATTACTGCCAAATCATCTTTCTTCCCATGTCATCACTGTCATATTAAACATCAATACTGCTGGTCATCTACTGCTGCAACACTCTTTTGCTCATCACTCTCATCATCTTCTTCACTTGTCACATCATCATCATGTCTTTTGTTAAAGGTATCACTGCCATACTGCTGTAGGTGTCAAACTGTCATCATCATCATTGTCATGTCTTCTTGTCACTAGGATGTTTCTTCAAGTCACTCTTCATTATACTTAGACTTAGACTGTGTATTGGCTGAGTGGAAGAGCCCAACACAAGTCCTAACTTGGTCTGTCAATACTAGAGCTGTCATCCACTCGCCAAGTAAGGGTTGTCATATTCTTAAGCTGTGCATCAACCTTGCTCTGTGTGTCACTCTCACTGTACATCATCCTTGTACTTCATCAATAGCTTCTAGGGTTGTCATCACGGACTGTCATCTTCATGCTTAAGCCTCATCATCAGCATGTCAACTTCTAGGGCTGTCATCATGTTGCATGCATCATCATATCATATGCAGTGAATGGAGTATGCATCAACATAGTGTATCAATGGTGTTTAAGGCATCGTTAAAAATGCACAAGGCATTATCATGGTTTACAAAGCATCATAAGATACACATCATCATTATGCAGTATGTCACGAAAGAGAATGCATAGGGTAGCATCAGACTATATTATTGTACTTACATGTACCACTGTTCATACCACTTGTCTACTCATAAACACATCATTGTTTATGCTTCACTGTATGTACAGAATCATCCATGTGTAGACTGAGATGCTCAGGTTCACTACGCCAGCTTCCAATGATTGAAGTACACTCTCATTGCTTCATTAATATTCTCAAACTTGCAATAATACAACCAATACAAGCAAACCCCAACCAATGTCCAAGAGGACTATGTACACTGTGAAGAAGACCCCAAACTCAGTCACCTTGGACTATACACCTTCTCGGATTGTTTGCTTGCTAGCATAAACTTGAACCGAGGGTGTATATGGAATATCAAGCCAAGTTTAAAACCAAGCTCTCATTCCTTCATGTATACAAGTGTCAAAAATAGACTTCAATCAAGCATTAGATCTGAGTGTGCATATTTCATACCTTGACATAGAAGATTCCAACTTTTGACTGTAAAAGGAACAACAATAAAACTGTGGATGATCTCCAACTTTAAGTTAGGACTGTATGTGCATAGAGGAAGCCCTAACCAATGTCATACACACTCAGAATGTGTATTGTTCTTGGAAGAACTTAGCACAAGTTCAACCTTGAACTATGTAGATGTTGAGAAGCAAATCAATAGCAGACTGAACTCAGATGGTGTTCAAACTCCAGGATGTCATCCCTTCATTCATACCAGACTGTGTATAATCTTCAACAAAACTTTGGGATTGGCTGAGGACTGTGGAAACCCTCCAACAGTGTCAAGCTCAGGCTATGAATGAACCCCAATCAAGTCACAATTAGAACTGTGACTTTGAGATGGAACTTCGGTGGATTGCCTCCAACACGTGCACTGTGTAAGCAAGTCACAAAATCAGACTATGGAGAAAGTCTTTCAAACTCGAATCACACTCAAATTCCTCAGAACTGTGGATTGAGTATTATGCTTGTTGCTGTAAATTTGAGTCTGTTTAGTTGGTAAGAAAGACCCCAAGCAAGTCAAACTTGGCATCACTGTGCAGTGTATGATGTGTTGGTTAAAACCCCAGACAAGTCCAAGATTTGGACTGTCACATAGCAAAAGAAGAACAAAAATTCACTTTTCTATTGTTAGTTGCCTTAGAATTCACCTCAGACAACTTCAAGCTCTACTGCAAAATTTGGACTGTTTTACCTTTGCTGTTGCCACCAAATTCACCATACTGTTGTAATATTGGGTCTGCTACACTGCTCCCAAATTTAGGGCATCCAAAAATTGGGGTCTGTTTGTAATTTTGTACTGCTGCAAACAGTCACCAGAAAGGACTTCACTGCTGCTAAAATTCATAGAAATAAAATGAGTCTGCTGCCGCTATGTTTTAGTGTTCTTTCTGCTGCCCACGAGTACCTTAGGCCAGACTTCAAACCATCAAAAAATTGCAGTCTGCTGCTGCTTGAAAAATCAGTCTGCTGCTGCCCGAATTTTTCCTTAGTAAGACCACCGAAATTTCCTCAGAGCTCCCACAAAAATTCTTGCATAAATGAGGACGTTACTTGGTATTTATACACATTTTAAGCCCCAATTTTTATGAGGCCGACCTGTTAAAAATGTGTTAAGGTCCATATGTGTGAGTTCAAGACCCAAGCCATCACATGCAAGGGTGTGTTTCATCATGCCATCTAACCACATCATTTTCACCACTACTACAAGGGTACAAGATCCATTAAACCACTAAGTGTGTGGGTCCAAAGGCTTTCTCATACCCTAGGGCCATCTCAAAAAGTTCCAAGACTTCATATGACCACTTCATTTTCATCAAGAGTACAAGGACCTTTAAACCGTCAATTGTGGGTCTAAGGACCTCTTCAAGGTTTCTTCATCAAGTAAGAAGCTTCATAGGCTTCTTCAACCACCTGAACCTCACAAGAGGACCTCCAAGGGTTAAGATATCTTCTGTGGGGATGCTAGGTCTTATTATGGGGTACCATGACATCATCATAGCATGAATGACCACATAATGGGTCATTAATGCTTCTCCAACCCATCTAGGGCTTCTCCATCGTCTACCAATGCTTCAGGACCATCTCGATGCTTCTCTAACCCATCTAGGGTTTCTCCAATGTCCATCAAGGCTTCAGGACCATCTCTAGGGTCTTTAGTATCATCAGCAGGGTCTTCAACATCTTCAGCAAAGTGGTGGCATCAAAATCCAGTCTTGTGGGTATAGGGACCTTGTCAACTAGGTACAGGGTGCTTCAAGGCACAAACCACTTTATAAGGGGTCAAGGCACTGCAGGTGGGACTTGGTGGCATTAATGACATCCTGTGGGGCCACTGCAAGTCCATGTTGGCATCAATGACAATTTCATCAACATGTGAAGCATGTATTTACTCTAACCCATGATTTAGGGAGGGCATTCTCTTAGACCCTTTAAGACCAGTTTTGACTATTTATCCATACTTGGTCAATTTCTTGATCAATTTCCATATTTCTCCAGAATGATGTCGCAATGCAACATTGATTTCAACTTCATGCAACCTGATCATCTATTCCATGCCATGCCTTGTCATTATATCTACCATATCATTATCCATGCCATGCCATCACTACTGAGGCCACTCTGCCAACATATCTTTTGTTTATCCTTTGTCAATCATGAACAATTTTGACATCAATGGCAATTATCATCCATATTTCCAAAACTATATTCCAATGTCTCCCCCTTCACTGAAACAATACATAAAATACAATGGGAGGCCCCAACCCAAATATACCATTCAGGGCTAGTTTAAATCTCCCCGATCTAGCTAAGTTGGTTAATGACCCCATTGCTCATGATGCCACTTGGATCGATATGTCTGAAAATATCCCATAATAAATCCCTAAGTTTGAAGGGAAATAGGGAGATGATCCTTCCAATCATATCATGTATTTTCATCTACTGTGTTCCTCAAACAAAATAGTGTCAGTTTCGGTAAAAATCCGTCTCATCCAAAGAAACTTAACTGGTATAGTTGCAAAGTAGTACATGAATTTCACCCAAGCATCTCAATGCACATTTGAGACAATTGCCACAACATTTATCTCCTACTTTAGTTACCAATAAGACATGATATAGGCCTCAAATTTATCATATAATTGCGGCACACATAGCGGATCACATCCATGAATGGCATTGTCGATGCACTTTGTGAAAAATCGACATTCAACCTGCTTTTATTTGGGATTAGTTCCTTAAATATCTCCAACTTGTTGAAATATTGTAACTTCGAAGAATATTCTATATGTATTTATTTGTGGTCCCTGATGGTCCTACCGGGAGAACCACTTGTATTACTTTGTACCCCGATGCTCCTAATCGGAAGAACTAATAAGAGTCATGAGGCAGTCCCCTCTAATTGTAAAGGTGGGTCATTAGCACCCCAGTGTGGTTACTTGAGCCTACATGTGTAACTCGAGCCTACATGATTAACTCGAGCCTACATGACAGATGAGTTAACTTAAGTGAGCGGATGAATATAAATAGAGGTGTAGTGCTCCTCATTTAGGAGACACACTCTCACTTGTGTAGCACATTAGTGGATACGAGAAGAAGTTGGAGAAGGAGGAGGATCAGGCTTTGATCTCCTTGCTGTTTTTATCTTTTATCTTTTTGGGGAATCTATATTGAGGAAGATTTTGCTGGGTTTTTCCCTTTAGGGTTTTCCCAAGATAAATATTTGTGTTCCATTTGTATGGTTGTGCTTGTCTATCTTTCAGTGATTCTGTTTATATGCCTTTGTTATGAAAAATGAAATGAAATACTGATGTCTTAGCTAAGCATATGAAAACTTAGCATGGTATCAGAGTCACCTTGAAAAGAAGACATTGTGTAGCTACAGAATCTAGGTCTTCTTACTTTTTGTTTCTTTCTCCACAATCAATCAACAAAAGAAGGCTAGGCTGACTCTCCATTGAAGGGTGCATCTTTCAGTCGAAGCAGAATTCGATTCTGAGCATTTTCAGTTTTCCGTGTGGGAAATTAGGGCTTCTTGCAGAAGAAGAATTTTTGAGTGAGCCCAACATAGGATTACTCTCCTCATAAAAATCGAAGTTTAGAGACCCGGATCAATATTTTTGGTTGGGTGAAACACCGGGAAAGTCAAACCCTAGTTTGACCCCAAGCTAGAAAAACCCTAAATACTAAAACTGCTAAGTTTTGGTATATTCGCTATATCCAAATATTGGCGAATGTTCAAGAGCTAAAAACTACAAAGACCGAAGATAAAATCCTGATGAACACTGTATCCAAAATTCAGCCTCATATTCGCTATATTCTAGGAGATATGATCCCTCCAAGTTAGGGTTCCAGCCTCTTCCAGAATTCATCCCTAAACAGGACGCCTAGGGAAAATTGCTATAGCTTGGGCTACAGAGGTCCAAATGGAGTTCCTGAAGATGTTACAAAAAGAGAACAGACTATACTCTCTATGGTCCAACTTTCAGAACCTGAAGATGGACCAGTGACATGTGGAATGTCGTACAACTTCACTGTTCTGAAATGTCCTGTAACAGGTCACCTTGGGAAAATGCTCATAAATCCAAATTGGTGAAACCAACTCTGATGAAACCTATGGTTTTGGATCAGGGACATCTGAGGTTACCTCAGTCCGAAATTTTAGACACATAGGATTAGTAATTTCATAGATATCACAGAAACAGTAATAGGAATTTCTGCAGAAGAAATTGGAAAACTAGGGCTTCCTGTTCCAGGAGCTTCCCTCCACTGTTTTCAGAAAAGGAGTACATTGGACAGCTCCATTTGAAGAGATCTATATTTATATCCAATCAGATCTGAAAGATTCCAAGTTTTGAAAATTAGGGTTTCTCTGACAAACCCTAGATCAGCCAGCTCCGGAAGCAGGACGGACACCTCAAATCGGTAAGATCTAATCTTTTGCTATTTGCATTTGAGGTTCTCATTTCAAAGTGATCTATCACATCAGCTTCATGATAAGCTTGGTGAAGTTGAAAAATTCCAAGCATGAAAGTATTTGATCTCTCTGAAGAAAATGAATTGGACACCTACATGAGTAGAGAGGTTCCAGTTCTAGAGGGAGATGAGCCTCAAAACCTTACACAAGAAGAACTTGATCAAGGCCAAGAAGAGCACTGTTGATTCAATCATGGATCAACTTGTACCACAAGTGTCTTCCCTAAAGACACCAAAGATGTTTGATTTCTTGATCAAGCTATTTGAAGATAAGAACATAATTCAGAAGATGGATTTGAGAAAACAGTTGAAGAATGTGAAGATCCAGAATGCATAACATCTTGAAGCAGTAGAAGAAGAAGCAGAGAATGCAGAAGTGGTGATAGCCACCTTGAATGGCCTCCCATGATCATGGGATTCATTCATGCGAGGAATGTGTGCCAGAAGAAAGTGATTACTTTCAGTTGACTTTGGGAAGAAGAAGAAGCTCGTCTCATGAGAAGAGAAGAAGAAAGATGGGACCAAATTGAAGATCAAGCTATCACCATTCAAAGAAGATCCCTCAAGCGATGAGGAATATGAAGAACTCAATTCTTGATGAACCTCTTATCCATCTTATCATTTGGATAAGAAATGATGATAAAGCAGAATGATCAAGATGGAGTCTACCCACGAAACAAATAAAAGATAAGTATTCAATTGTCATTTCATGATATTGTTTTACATTTGATTATATTCAGTTGATGTGCTATGCATGATAGATTGTTTGCATTAATTATTGTATTCTACTAATATTCATGTGATGGGTAAGTAGCTCATGGTGCTATACAACTCTCCATTGCTACTTATCAAACCTCTTTGCTGACATATTGGATTAGTCTAGAAAGTTTCTGTGAGATATGGATGAATGTTGTATTGTCTAAACAATTGCATGATGCATAAGAATTTGTCATTATGCATATGATTTATGAAATAGTTCTAACCATGCAACTGGTGCATTTGAATTGTAGGAAAGGTCCTGTACAACCTCCTACAAGAAAAGAAGGATGAGACTTGTTCCAAAGAACAAGTGATGAGACTTGTTCCAAAGAACAAGTGATGACAATTCAATAAACATGAATTTGAAGCTCCCAGGGTCAGAGACACCATGACGGAAGAAAGAGCTTCAAAGAGCGGTAGATCCACCTCAAAGGATGAAGACTACCATGGGTATGAGAGATAACTCAAGACGAAGAAAAGAATGCTATGAAATAAGCTATGATCAAAGAATAATAGTTGATCATGGGGAATGATGTACATGATATGATTTTGAGACATAAAGGAAAGTATGTAGTATCCTCCATATGGATATACAAGAACAAGTGTACAAAGCAAGGTTCATGATTTGCCTCAGAAAGAATATACTATGACATGACATACTCTATTGACCAGTATATATCAAGCATAGAACCACCTGTACAGAATGAAGAAGGAAGATAATACTCCACTTCAGGGGGAGTGACTATAGAAGATATTTGAGTTCGACACGGAACGACATGATGGACAGCTTCCTGATGGATCAAGAATTTTGGGTTCCAACCTTCAAAATTGAATGCAGAAGACTAGGATATGTTGATGATCTGACAAGATAAACTCATGGAACATACTAGAATGATGTTTGGGATATAGTACTCAAACCAGAAAGCAAGAATGTGGTATCTTACAAATGGATTTGCAAGATAAAATATGTCACTGATAGAAGTAAGGAAATACTTGTGGCTAGAGGTTTCTATAAGAAAGAGGGAATTAATTCTGAAGAGACACTTACTCCAGGAAGCAAGGTACACTTCCTTCAGAACTATGATGGTAGTTTCTTCCATGATGTAGTAAAGACAATCCTTTCTTAATGGTATGATTGGGGAAGAGTTTTACATCGAAAGGATTTGAAGTTGAAGACAGATGGACTCATATATGTAAGTTGAAGAAGGCCCTCTATGGCATGAAGCAAGCTCCCAGAGCTTGGTATGGAAGGATAGACAATTTCCTGTCAATTATGGGCTTTACCAAGAGTAAAGCTGATCCTAACCTTTATCTCAAGGTTGTAGAAGATGAACCTGTCATCCTGTTATTATATGTGGATGACTTATTCTTGACAGGGAAGGAGAAACAGATCATGGAAAGCAAGAAGAAACTAGCAGAAGAATTTGAGATGAAAGACCTTGGGTTAATGCACTATTTCCTAGGTCTGGAAATATGACAAAGTTCAGAAGAAATCTTTCTCAACTAAGGAAAGTATGCGGTAGAGATATTGAAGAGATTCAATATGTTGGAATGCAAATCCATGGCCACACCCATGGACTCCAACCTGAAGCTGTTAGCTGATGACTCATTAGAGTTAGTGGATGCGACTCATTACAGATAGATCATTGGGTCATTAATGTACTGAACAAATTCCAGACTAGACATTTGTTTTGCTGTGAACACCTTAAGTCAATATCTTGTTCAACCAAGACGGGTTCACCTAGCAACCGCAAAACATGTGATGAGATATCTGAAAGGGACTATAGACTTTGGTCTATACTATGATGGTAGCCATGAGTATATATTGTATGGCTACACAGATGCAGATTGGGATGGAAGTATCCTAGACAGGAAAAGCACATTAGGTAGATGCTTTTGTTTGGGGTCTGCTATGAGTTCATGGTTTAGCAGGAAACAGTCCAGTGTTTCTCGTAGCACGACTGAAGCAAAATACATAGCAGATTGCTCTGCTAAGTTGTGAAGTCATATGGCTTCGGAAGTTGATATCAGGTCTCTTTGACCTGAAGATGGGTACTACAATGATGCTATGTGATAACCAGATTTTTGATGACAGAGAACCCTATGTTCTGATTGTAACACATAAAAATTCGGTATTTGTACATACGAGATAAGATGTAGATGATTATGTTTCAGTATTCCCATACTAAAGATATAGATGATGTTTCAGTATTTACATACTGTAGATGCAGATGATGATGATTCCGTATTTCTATACTGAAGATGGAGATGATGATGGTTTTAATGATGATGTACTCATGAAGCCTCTGTCTCGGGTAAAGTTCGAACACTTTCGAGACAAGCTTGGTGTTGTTCGAAAAGACCTTCCTCGAAAGGGGGAGTAGTGATGTTGCAGTGGGATTGTATCATCCCTGGGCACTTGCCCTAAAGTGATCCGGAGACCTTGGTCCTCGAGAATGAAGAGGGATCGTATCATCCTGGGACATCTATCCAAAAGTGATCCGGTGAGCTCGGTCCTCGAGAATGAAGAGGGATTGTATCATCTTGGGACATCTGTCCAAAATAGATCCGGTGACTTTGGTCTTCGTGAATGTGGTGGGATTGCATCATCTTTGAAATTCGGTTCAAAATGTATCCGGAGGTCTCGGCCCCCATGAATGTGGTGGGATTGCATCATCCCTGAACTTCGGTTCAAAATGTATCCGAAGGTCTCAACCCCCATGAAAGTGGTGGATTGCATCATCCCTGAACCTCGGTTCAAAATGTATCCGAAGGTCTCAGCCCCCATGAAAGTGGTAGGATTGTATCATCCTTGAACTTCGGTTCATAACGGATCCGGTGACTTCGGTACTTGAGAACGTGTGTTGATCCCATAATTCCTAGAGGAAGGATTGTCTGAGTTCCACATATGTGTTGATCCCGTAATTCC